>VZTE01003408.1:64764-91085 GCA_013397775.1 Eulacestoma nigropectus
GCTTAAAAAAAAAAAAAAAAAAAAAAAAAAAAGAAAAACCAACCAAACATCCCCTTTCTTAAAGGCTTTTAATTATTTTGATTCTTTTGTGCATATTGATGCAGCGTGATTTGAGCATCCCAGCTAACACGGTGTGTTTTCCTCCTGGTGTTAACATGACTTTTTGCTCCTTGTGTGTCTGGGCTGTCATTTCCAGGTCAGAAATGAAACTAACCCTCCTGCAACAAAATACAGGCATTTGTTTCTCCTGTTTAATTGCTAATCGCAGCCACTCAGCTGAACTGGGAGCCATGAGAGGGCAGGTTTAGAAATGTGCTGTTCATTTTTAGGTGAACTCTTCGTTGCCATCAGACAGGAGTTGTCCTTAGAGGGGCTGGCCAGCCCACCGCCATCACCTCCTGGGGAAAATGTGTTTTATAACCGTTTAATGTTTCCTTTCTCTGTAAAATATATAATTCCAAATAAGTAATGCCTCTTTTCAATCCTGACAAAGTAAGAAAATGCTTCCAAAAATTAATTATAGATTATTTAAAATCTTCCTCCATTCTTCGATTTCTTTCCTTAATTTTCAGTGTTTTGGGGTATTTTTTCAAGTCTTATTTTCATTTCTGGATGTAAAAAGCACATAACTTGAGGCACCAAGTATTATAAGATTATAAATGAAGTTGGGTTATCCCTCCTCAGCATGCTGCCTTCAGTGCTAGGATATGCATAAAAATATCGATCTCCGAATCAACGCTTGTAGGTACTGGTTTGTGGGTTTGAGATTTAAAGGCTGTAACCATTATTTGGGATGTAAGAAACAGGGCCCATGAAGGCTGGAAAAGAAGTTCATGGAAATAAGTTTTTATATTTTGAAACAACAGGGTATTTGTAATACTTACTGAAAACACATAATCTGGAGCACAGGAGAACTCCATCTGTAAAGACACAAAGTTCTCTCTATAATCTTGGACAAATAATCTCCAAAAAATAAACTTCCCAGAACAAATTTGATTTATTACAAGTATTTCTTATTTGTCATCTCTGCCATCATGGAGCTACTCTCGGCCGTGCCAGAACAGACACAGCGAGTAGCAAATTATTTTGAAAACAGCATACTTCCTCCAAAATGGACAGCAGGATTTCTGGTAGTGGGTTTTGCACAGAAAAACTTTCTGGGCATTTCAGAAACAAAACCCAGAAGAGTCGATGGGATAGTGTAGAAAAATCATCACCTTTCAGAGTGATTTTCTCAGAGAAGAGGAGGCTGGGATAAATTCCCTTTCCTTCTTGGCTCCTTTCATAGCAGCTTCTAATCTAAACCTCTTGGGGAACAAATTGCAGTTTTGTGCATCTTCAGTAACACTGCAAAAATATTTTCCAAAGGCACAGACAAAATATTGATATGAAAGTATCAAAGCCCACGCTGTTAAAAATCTTTTTTTTTTTTTTTAGTTGGTTATGCTCAAAAGCTTTCTCCCCTCTCCTTGAAATACATTTTGGGCTTAAAACCCACAGTGTGTTCTCACCCAGCCTTCTTACATCAAGAAGATAATTTCCTCCCTCCTAGCAGATGAGATTGCTGTAACTGCACGTTAACCTCCTTCACACAAATGCCCCCCTGCATATGTGCAGGGCTGCTCTTCCTGACTATAAATAGTGGTCCGCAGAGGGGAAAGTAGTTTAGTTTTCTTCCTGGCAATTAGCACGGATAAACAAGCTGCCATTTAATAAACAGAAGTGCAAGTCCTCATCGTTGCAAATACAGGATGCTTGCAAAAGCAGCAGGAGCACTGCAGGGCGATGCTGAGCTACGCTGATATAAAATAAGGGCAAGAAATTATTCTGCCATTCCCCGTATCACCCCATTGCCCGTTTTAAAAATAGCGGTACGTTAAAGAGTAAAGACTAAAAGAGACACAGGGACTTTTTAAAAAAAATCTGGTTTGCCCTATGTATAAAATGGGATGAAAATAAATGTATTAAATTGCATTAAAAATAATGAAAACATGTTTTCATAAACTCTGCAGCAGGCAGGAGGTGGCAGAGGAGCACAGTAATACCTGACAGAGCAGGGAAGTGCCTGCCTGGGTTTTTCCACAGAAAATAAATTCAGGCACCGGTGGCACTGGAAACGGCGAGTCTTCGAAATTGTGTCAGGCTTCACGCCAGCCACGCAGCACCAACATATAACTTACCAAAGCCTCCAACTCACAGCACACAATGAGACTTATATTATTAGGTCTTATCTATCTTACAATGGCAATTTTCATTAGTACGTTATATTAAAGGAATATTACACTCTTATCATCCTACTGTAAATTATTGGCTCTTTTTAATTCAGAGCTCCGTGTGTTCATTCAGAATGGCATTTTTAACTTCTTTTTTTTTTTTTTTGGTGGGGGGTTGGTGCAAATTATCATACTAAGTGACAGAAATAGTATAGAAAACCTCTCCACAGGCCAGTTGTAGATTTTGATGCTGTGGATTTCACCATATAGCAGGAGACAAAAAAACCCAACAAACCAAGTCAGTGATGTATTCATTTCATTATTATGCTCTTAATTTTCTTTTAAAAGGCTGTGTATGTGAACATGGCTTATTTCTTGTGGGCCATTGCAGACTTAATATTGGTGTAATCAAACCCTTTTTATACTGTGCTGTGGTAAAATAATAAGGGTTGCAGTTTTCTCTCAGCCTACAAACATGACATTAATGGAAATCTCGTATTATGGTAAGAAAACCCCTTCTCCGCAAGTCCCATTTAGTACTTTTCTTTCATTCTAATATCATAGCAGACTTTTTTCTTTTTTTTTTTTTTTTTTTTTTTTTTTTTTTTTTTTTTTTTTTTTTTTTTTGTGGCTACTGGAGGTGGATGTTTCTTGTTTGATTAAAAAGTGGGAAACTTCAATAAAGTCTTTTAGCATGATCAAACCGTTTGATATTTACAAGCATAGATCCGTTCGCTGTCATGTATTCTTTGATCAGGCAAAAAGTCTCAGTGTTAGACAGGCAGGCAAAACCTGCTGAGACGCACCTTCAGATCCTCTACTATTTTTACAAGCTTAAAAAAAAAATCTAAAAGTTAATTTTCGAGGAGATTACCTTTTTTTTTATCCCCCCCACCCCCAAAGAGAAGGCGCGGTTGCCAGTCGGCCCAATGGAATAACACAGATTTTTTTTTTTAATTGCCCTTTAATTTTCTTTGCTGATTGCAATCATTTTCTGTGTGCTCTTTCTGGGGTTATATATATTTTCAGTTGTGGTGGCTGGGGCTCAGTGCCATGCCAGCAGCATTTCATTCAGGGTTAAATGGAGTTATGTGAAGGCCAGTAAGGAGCCAGAAACCAGTTAAAGCTTGTGCTAATGTACAGACCAGAGCCAGCTGATTTATAAGTGGAAAATAATTTAACACCACGTATTTTATGAGTGCTGAAAGCTACTGTTTAAGTAACACCAAGACTTCTCCTACATAATTTTCTTTTTATGTGCTCGCAGCCATAAAAATGTTCTGTTTGGTTAAAATCTTATAGTCCCCATTTTATCTTAAAAGTGACTTACCCCATGTGTTTCTTTATTTAGCTGTTTGGAAAGTTTGCCTCTAATTTAGGCACCCGCCCGATGTAGAGTTATACAAAAGTGAAACAAAATGCTCTTATTCAACTGCAAAGAAATCCAGAAGTCTTTTTCTGCACAATTATTGCTCAAACTATTGTGTTTTTGCAAACTGATACTTTCTAGGAGGCTCGTTCCCAGTGAGAGCTACTCTCCTGGAGAGTTTAACAAAGCTAGCAGCTACATCAATTAAAAGCAACTAAAACGTCTGTTACGGGTATGTGAAGAATATTAAGCTGCCATTAAGTCATTTACTGCTCACCTTAACACTCTCGGCGAGACTGTGGTTGAAAAAGGCAATATATGGGGTGAGAAGCTGTAGTTTATGGCTGCCACGGCACTCTGGAATTACATGTTTTCTCACATTTTTCTCCCTGTGCAACTAGGAAAAAGAACGGGGGAGAGAGAGATCAGCCTTTGCGTCCCTGCCCTGCAATAAGATCTGTGAGCACACATTTCCCCGAATGCTGCCAGGGACTGGAGGGTCCATATCAGGGGGGTTTATTAAAGAACTGGGCTGTGACACTCCTTGTTTTAAAAAACGAAGTTTGATCTAAAAATGCCATCAGATTTTAGCTGCAGCAATGAGGTTATACTGGGAAGACAAGGGAAATGAGTTTAAAGATTAAGGTGGGCACCTCTGGAGAGAAAAACGGGATATTTTCTGTATTTATTAGTGTCTTATTGTGCAATATGCTGGGCTCTGTTCTCCAAGGCCGATCCATGGCCAAGCCCATCCACAGGAGCACCAGCAAGTGCCCAAAGCCAGATGTGAAACCCACCTGGGCAGTGACAGGTTCACCACGAGAGTCTGGGTGCTTCCTAGGTGGTTTTCCAGCAGCTATTTAAAAAAACTCCATAAACTGTGTTTATGTGACAATCATTAGAGAGCCCGGCGCTGTGGGATAATTTTTCAATTCAAATGAGCCAGGGTTTTCAAGGTTTTGCAAAAATGCCCTCTCGCATGGGGATGCACGAGCCATGTCCGTGCCCTGTAAGGGAAGAGTCAGACACTGAATTGTTTAACACATTTGAGGACAAGAACTGAAAATAAATAGATTGCTCTACTCTTTTTTAAAAAAAATCCTTCTTTATCTGTTTCAATAGAATATATCTAAAAGAGACTGACTCACTGTCAGTGTGTCGTGGTTACGCCTCATGCTGCCCCTGACTTCTGATTTATTGCCCGAAGTTTTTTAACATGCTGTAATTTTCACCTTCACACGTTCAGTGGTGGAAGTGCTTTGAGAAGAAAACCTGTGTTTTTCTAGTTTGAAAAATATGTATTTTTGATTAAAGTAACAGGTACTTTCCGAAAAGCGTTACTCTTCAGGACATCAGTAAATCACATGGAACTTTTCCTACTTGAGGTGCCTGAGCAGAGGCTGCTGCTCACAAAGGTTGCAGAAGAGATCAGCTCCTCATTGCAGACTGAAGTAAGATGAGAACACCAGTTTTTTCCTTGTGTAAACAATTTTTGCTATTGTAATATCTCCGCTGGTTTCTACTTTTAATCATTGAATGTGCCCGCATTCCGCAGGAAGGGTTTAATTATTATTAGTAGTAGTAGTGGTAGTATTTTAACTGTTTTTCTGTTTCTGATATTTTGATATGAAATGTGAAGAGATTTTGATGCGAATGTGGAGTTTAATGGGCAACTGGTTTTTCAACCTTATTTCTATGTTCAGGGTTTTTATTTACCCCAAGGTATTCATCTCATTTGTGCCGATTTTCACAAAACCAACATCTTGTCACAGAGCTGGGGTCTGTAAAAACCAAGCCTCCTGCTCCAGCAGAAAAGATAACCCAGAGAATTTCAAAAAAACCTACTATTTTTTCCATGCATTTAAGAGACGACTTTTTCCGTATTTCCAGACTAGAAAGAGTTTAGAGCTTATAGCTAAGAGCTGCAAAGTTTCTATCTCTGTTATTGAGATGATGATGGCAAACTTTTGAAATAATTTGTCCTTTTAAAGGTGAAATAACTTAGTGGAGTGTGTGCAGTCCTTAAAACAAGCCATTCCTTTAAAATTTCCATATCAAAGTCCCACTGATCCCGATATAAGCGTTCGCTCAACATGAACACCAGTAGTGTAATAACTTTTTTTAATTAAAGCTTTCTTGCTGAAGAAATGGCAAAAACCATCAAAATGCTCCTGACAGAGGTTATGCCTTTCATCGCTGGGGTGGTTTTTTATGTCCAAAATATTTATTAAGCAGTATAAAACATTTGGTCATAAATCTCACCCAGAGATGAGACTCGGTTCAGGTTGTTGCTGTGTCTCCAGAAGATAAAGTGGGAGAATATCTGCTTCAGGCTCCAATACTCTATAAAAGCACTGTTCAAAAAGATGTTAACTACTTAGCCATGGTTTTAAGGTAACAAGGCTAGTGCATTCAAAGCAGTAGAATATTTATGGTAAAAGTAAACTTTATAACAAAGAAAAAGTTCTGAAAATACATAGGTCACCTTTCCTACAGATTGAGTAAACACTGAAGAATACAAAATGATGAATTGTATCACAAAAACCAAAATCCCTCTCTGATTAAAAATATGTTAATAATGTCACATAATATTAAAGTTTATTTATGGATTTTTACAATATTTCTAAAGTTAAATATTTCCACAGTCTATCCCTCAGTGTGTGTAAATTGCTGGAGCTTCATGGAAGCCACTAGAGCAGTGCTGGTTTACAGCAGTTTAACGTCTTGTCTCCTAAATCTGTTATACAAAGGTTTGCTGTCTGATCTAATGTTTTTAAAAAGACTGAAGTTTTTGCTCCAGGTGGAACATTTTCTGCAGCATCCTACTGACAGAACAATTTTGCAGAATGCTTCAACAAAGTTATAATTTGAGTACTGTGGAGCAGCTATACTCCATAAAATGGAAATAATGCCTTCACTATTTAAGGAAGACTTTCTTCACACTTAATCCAATTCAACACCTTCTTTGATGTGTATGTAAACAGCGGTTTTTAAGGAAACTTCCAAATATTTGAACTCCCTTTCTATTTAATTCTGCTTCTGAACAGCCACTTTAGGCTGAGATGGGTTCTTTAGTGTGGACATTGAGCTCACCTCCTATGCGAAACCTACAATCAGCTGGCTCCGTTTAAAGTCTGAAACCAGGAAAATGTTTCTTATTGTGCATAAAACTAAGATAAATACTTATCAAACTGTTTGTTTCCATTCCCCTCCTGTTTCCATTCTGTTAAATCTGTTGATTTTTGAGTGGGTAGAAAAGACAGGTTTGGCTCAAAGTATGTTTAAAAAAACATATGTTAGCATGTCACATAAAAGGAGGACGGCTACTGGCATTCTGTGCAGCTATTTCAAAGTCTAGCTAATTCTCACCTTATTTTTACCACGTATATTTTCCCCAAAAATTTTAAAATATTTTGCCTCTCTCTAGTATCCTGTTTTTATCATTCAACATGAAAAACCCATAAAAGCAACTAATAAAATTGATTATCCAGGAGAACAGCACAGTGCAAGTGGCTGGCCACTATAAAAAGATCGAAATAAATAAAATAAGGTGGCAACAGCGAGTAACTTTCGGAGTTTTTTCCTTTGTATTTTGTAACAGAGGAAACTTTTGTGCTCTCTGTAACAGTGATTTGTAAATTGTTTCAGGCAGATATCTTAGAACGTCTTTTTAAAATTTAAGTGCTGTCTTGTGCTTTGCTATGCCCTCCAAATTGATCGCAATCGTGCTATGAAAGAGCTCCTGAGTAACCTGGCTGGGTTTTTTTACTGAGCATCAAGTCATCCAGTGCTGAGCTCGGTGCGGGCATTCAGCCACTGAGGTTGGTGTGGTTTGTGCTGAGAAAACACTACGAGATGGTGGCAGTGAACATCCCTCCCTCAGAAGGAAAGCCTTTCTTTAAACCGCGATTTGCACATTTACGCTTTCGCAATCTGTCTTTGAATTTCGCTCTGCGGAACTGCCAGGGAATTTTAGTGTCTGTTGCTTTTTGCACCAATGTTAAGATATGGGCCAAATTCACCCCAGCATCCCTCCAGTCTTATCCTAATGTGGCCTGGTGCATGCTGTAGCGGCCACATTTGCTACATACTCTCCACAGCCCTGGGGTATTTATTTTTGGGGTAAATACTCACATTGTTTCACTGTCACTTTATCGAAGCAGATACCGACTGAGAAGCAAACTTAAAATTTGTGAGGATCTTTGTGAAGCCAAACTCATCTTGAGTTCAGTAAGAAGTGCTCAATTTAAAAAAAAGAAAATGGATTCATGCTTTTTATCATCCGTGAATCAGTGGATTAGGTAAAATGATATGATATGATATATGATACGACATGTGATATATGATGATATGATATTATATGTTATGATATGATATGATGTGATATGATATATATGGTGTGACATGACATGAACTGCTTGGATCCCCATCTATCCAGATATTTATGTAGCTGTCCTCAGCTGGTCCTCTTGGTTCCCTCCAAGAAATGAGCACCTCAAAACCTATATGGAAAAGCAAGGAAATGTGTCCTGACTTCAGACCCTGTTTTTTCTCCCTTAGTTATCTCACCCTACTCTGATGAAGTCAGAGATGTATCCGAAGGCATGATCTTGCCTTTTATCAGTGCAACAGAAGTGTAAAGGTCATTTCTAAGGAAGAAGGACCAGATCTTCGCCCAGAGCAAGTAGCTTTAGTCTGTTGACTTGGGATAGAGCTGTCACGTTTGACCTGGGGAGACTGAGGTTCCCCAGTTCATGAGGACTGTTAATATATATATTTTTTAAACAGCTAATTTCATTTTCATGTCAAATATACCAGAGAAAGAGCACTTTACTGGAGACAGATTTTATTTCAAATGTGGCTTATGCTGAGTGAGTGGAGGTCACTAAGTTCATTTCACTGAGGAACACAAATGGATGACTCAAGGTCCTAAATGGTCAAGATCAATGCTTTATTTATTAAGATAAGCCCTAAAACAAGGTTATCCACTAACTAGTCATATTTTCTATTCATATTTGTCTTTGTGGTCTAACATTTGCTCATACTGTGATAGCTTCATCAAAATACAGTTTTTAGAAAATGCATCTTGCTTGTCACTGTTTCACTGACATCAAGAACAAGCGTGTTAGAATTTTATGAGCAAAATATTAACTCGTATGGTGTCCCTAATACATATGAAGTTTACCAGAAATGAGGAGAGCCAGATTCATATTAAATGAAATACTATTAGTGGGTCTTACAGCAGGAGCAGTGAGGAATACCTTGTAATTACGGTGTACACATCCAAGTGCAGCGTACTTTGTTCTGGAGGCTTAAGTAGGTAATTAGCACTTCGGTTATGGAGTTGTGAGTGATCTTAAATTGTGTTGGTCTCTGAAAATTGTCCTTATTTTTAGTGCTGGGTTGGATGCAGTTACTTCTGGAACAAGTCTCTTGGAATTCCCTACTGGGCAGGAACACCTCTGCCACGGGCAGGGTGGAGGTGGCAATGAGAGACCAGCCAGGGGTGGGGAAGGGAGCGAGGAGAGAAAAGGCCTTGGGATGCTGCTGGGGGCACAGAGTGGATGTAAAACCAGCACTTACACCTTCTGTTGTCTGAGCATGGGATTCCTGAGACTGGATGAGAACAAGGAAAGCCTTTAGCGAGGGAAAAGTGTGCAAGGTTAGGAAATAACTGCAAAGTGGAGCTGCTACACTCGGCGAGTTCCCCACAGCCGTGCCTGTGCCGGAGCAGCGCTGCAGTGGCGTCGATCGCTGCACGAGCGTTGATTAACAGCAGAACTGTGCTTAATGCAACACAGGTTAATCCAGAGGCTTTCTGTAGGAGCGCCTCAATGAGGCTGCGTGAGAAAGAGTGGGAGAAAAGGAGAGACCAATTCACAAAGCTCATTTAAACTGAGCGAGAAGCTTTGGAAGACAAGGATGTCTTCGTGCCTTTAACCATATTTACAGACCTGGCTGGTTTAATGGCATTCAGCAATAAATTCCATCGCCTTCGGGAGCAATTGATAAAGGTTCTGGTAACCGCCTGCTCCAATCTACTTTGGGGAATGTTAATAAACCAGTACCCAAGGACTCCTAGGTGTATGCCGTGGAATAGAGGGAGCTAAATGTCAGCTAATTAAGCAGAGCTGAGACCATGAAAGATCTTGTGAGTTAGAAGTTAAATATTAATATCGGTTTCAAACTTTATGAAAAGCTGGCTTAGTGGCAGGGAAGCAGAAGGGATATATACCCAGCATGTTCATGACATTTTCTATTTCTAGTTAACCTCGCAGCCACATTGAAAACTAGGTGAAGTTTTCTTAAAGCAAATTCTGGAAGAGCAGCCAATAAGGAATTACAACAACCCTTGAAGTGACACAGACATTAATGAAGGAAGAAAGAAAAGGATTTCAATATGGCAGTGCTTCTTAAATGGTAGAAAAAAAAGAGAAAAAAACCTTCCTTGTCATATTAAATGTGACATGAGCAAAAGGTGAGAGTTCAGAAAGCCTTGGTGCTTGGCAGGGCTGTATTTATCTGACTGCACATGTTGATCAGTTCTGCGAATTCCTGAGGCCGGGGCTGAGCTCCAGCCAGGCTTGCAAAAGCACAGGAGCAGTGCCTGGATGCCACAGTTACCAGGGCCAAACACACCGAATACAAGGTCAGCACCAGCCACTTGCTGTTGGTGGGGACTGAGGGCTGGGATGTAATTTTCAGCAGGACACTGGTGCTCGTAAGGAGTGGGAGAGTGAAGGTTGGGCAAAGTGTGCAAAGCGTGTCACAGCTTACCTTGCCTGGGTTACCCAGAGCTGATCTCTTTCGTGTCTGAGTTTCATTATGGCTGCTGTTCATTAGGGGCGGCTCTTGGCCGCGGTCAGGATCAGGATGCCCCGTGCTCAGCCTTGCACGAGCAGCAGAGTTAATTCACCCAGCACTCATACCCCTGTCATCACACACCAGCTGATGCTGGATCACTGCTCCTTCATTAACACAGGCTGAGGATGGGCAGGCATTAAACACCTTTGCCTTGCCATGGCCGAGTCTTAACCACATGGCCAATTCTTCTGGCCTCCACGGGGGTGGTAAATGAGTAGAAAGTGTTCTTTGGGGACACAAAAGATTGATTAAAAGCCTGTTTACTGATACCAAAGGAGATGGAGATTTGTCTCAACTTCTTTCCCCCTGTAAACTATATCATGATGACTAAATATTCACTTTTTCACTGCATTTAGCTGAGTTAGAGGTTTTCTGAGCTGTGCTCAGCTATATTGGCCAGAAACAGGACAGCATGGTTGTGCCCCCAGCCCACTGCTCTGCTCATTGCAGCACACAAAGTGAACTGCAAAATACAGTCCATTTCATCCAGCTAGACACTCCTGACTCTTCCACAAGAAGAAGAAGAAGAAGAATCAGTGTCATTCCTAATCTGTGAAATTTATGATTGATGAATGCAAAGAGAGCACCCCAGCACCTTGCATGAGCCTCTGGGTGCCTTGGGCCTACGTGGCTAAAGGTAGGGAGGAGCTGGGGATGTGCCTCCTGTGTGGCTTTGGTTATCAATATACTTCATGTGTGTCCTCCCCTCCTAATTCCCCCATTGCCCGTGAATTTCAGACCATAAAACTGAACTGTCTAGGTTTGGTTGATTTTACGGTTTCAGATACCTTCCTTCCTTCCAGTCTCCTGTGCCTAATCCCAGTACAGGCAGTGGTGCCAGCCCTCAGCCCCCAGCCTGTGATGCTGCCTTTCCTAAAGAAGCTTCCCACGCATAATTTAACCCCAACACTCACCTGGTGCTTCAGCACTCACCTACCTGGAATGGACATTGACTTAAGCCTCTGTGTCTCCCAGACCCTTCCTGGCCATGTCTTACCCACCTGGTAGCAGAGGGATTTGTGGTCACCTGGTGATGGCACAGCCTGGGAGGATGCCTGAATCCCAGGGGTTGTGGGAATATGTGAAGTTGGCTTCCTCAGGGTAATTTTGCTTTGACTTTCTTAACTTTTGATGACCAGGTAAGATCATAAAAGGAATTTTGAGATACTCGGTGTTTTCTGAGGCTGAGTCATGTTTCATATGGCCTTTGACTGTGCTCTTCCTCGGGGCAGCCGGAACACTCCCGAGCACCAGGGCGAACAGCTGCCTTTCAAACTTGAAACTAGGGTGAGAAATCAGCTGGTGGTGCTGAGCACAGCCAGGACACTTCAAGGCAGCACATGGAAGGATGACAGCCAAGGTTGTTCTGGGCTGAGCCACGCTTGTGTTGGGACACTTGAGGGCAGTGAGAACACTTGGAAGGATGTGAACTAGGGCCAGCTGTGGTTGTGAGGCTCTCTGGTGTGATAACGTAGCAGAGTGCACGGGGAATTTCCTGTTTTCAGATTGCATCATCTTCCCAAAATGAGTGACCCTCACATTTTCACCATGTTTATTCTTCTCCTGTACAGTCAACCCTTAAGTTCTCAGGAAATCTTCCTGTCTGCTGTGTCCCAGACTCAAAAGAGGGATGGATGTCCATCTGTCTGCCTGCAGCCCTAAGGAATAGGGAAGCTTTCTCCATCATAAAAGGAGTCTTTTTAGGTGAAGTCTGCTTCTCCTCAGTGGGGATTTTGTCACCCTGGTTCACTCTGGCCAGAACTGCTGCACTGTGGGGGGTTTTAAAAGTACTGGAGGAGAGCCTTGGATTAAGAGAAAGCTGCTCTCTCCTTAGTGGGAGCCAGAGTCTTGGACGCCAAATGGGATGCAGTGTAGGCACGAGCAGTCACTCGCCTCTGACTCACTTTGTAACGTCTCCATGGTGGGAGATGTTCCTCCATCCTCCTGTCCAATCTGCTTATTTGATTCCACCTATTTTCCTTCTCCAAATAGTAGGGACAGAGCTCATGTTTTTTATTGCATATTGGTACAAAACTTAATGTCATGGAGTGTCTAATTTCAGGGGGCTCCTGAAATGATGCAGTGATGGAAACAACAAAGATTATCACAACCTCTGGCTGCTTCTCTTTGGGAAGGATCTTCCATCTCTCCTGAAAAGCCTGTAAACAACCCCGGATATGTCTAGGAAAGCCCTGCCTTCATGAAACTGAATGAACTGCTCCTCGATTCATTTGAAGATGATGATAAAAAGACAAAACACAAATAGCTGAGGTCAGCCATCTGATCTTTCACCTTTCTGTGCAGATGAAAACAGATTCTTAACCTTTGAGCCCTTCAAACGATTTCCTGGTGTGCTTCAGCAATGGCAGCGAGACTTAAGCTGCCACAGTTCAAGGGAAGTCTGCTTGAAAGCCTCTTTTATACTTCACAGCTTTGGGGTTTTAGTTCCATGTGACAACAGTTTTTAATAAAATATTAGTTTACCTTGGCTGGAAGCTGATTTGTCATGGCTGCGTTCAGGAAGGCAGGTAGGTTCCACTTCCTTATCAGGGGTCTCAGCAGTAAGGTGGTGCCTGCATGGACAACACTGCACCTGCCTCACAGAGATCAAGACCTTGTCTTCACTGTGCAAGAAACGAGGAAGGGTGGCTTCTAAGCGCGTGAAACACACAGGGACAATTATCACAGAATCATAGAATGGATTGGGTTGGAAGGGACCTCAAAGATTATCCAGTTCCCACCCCCCTGCCATGGGCAGGGACACCTTCCACTAGACCAGGTTGTTCAGAGCCACATCCAAGCTGGATTGTTGTCCAGACACTTCCAGTCGCCACAAGCTGTAAGGAAGGAGTGACTGTATGATCTCATGGCTGACCTGTCCTTCTGGTCATTTATTTTCTGGGTGACTCAAGGAAGAAAATCATGTGGCTGAAGTTTTGTGGTACCTTGGATATAGCGAGACCTTTGCATACAGCAAAACGCAGGCTGGAGCCACCAGGGATGTTCTGAGATGCTCTTCAAATCCACACGACCAGCTGCAATTTACAGCACTGCTTTCAGGCTGTGTATAAGCCACAGGTTTGTATGGAAGGTCCTGTTCGGATAAGGTTTGTGGGAAGATCTCCAGAAGGTATCCAGAACACCTCTCAGGTAGCGTGTACTCTCTTCCAGTTCCACAGACACTGGGAGGAGTGGAGGTGTGCGTTGTGACACAGCACTTGCCTGAAAGTTGTACGTGCTTCATTCTCTTCTTGATGAGACCTATTCAACACCTGAAAAACTTCAGGGATTTGACTGAGCTTACTCTTGATGCTCCCAAAGGAGAAATGAACCCAACATCTTGACATGATTACAAGGAAGAGTTTTTCTCGTTGACTAATTGTGCAAATAATATTTCTGACTACAACTGTTTCTTCCACAATAATGTTACTCTTTGCTATGCTTTAAATTTTGCTTCCATAAATCTGGATAGCAGAAATTAATCAACCCCAGTGGGACACAAGGACTTAATTTAAAACACACCTCAAAAAATCGAAGTTTTTCCATTTCAAAAGACTTTTTCATTGTTCTCCTGAAGAAGAACAAAGAATTTTCATTGTACTACCTGAAGGCAGTTCTAAGAGGTGCTTCAGACAGAATATAGGAGTTATCTTAGACTTTTTAAGAATGGGTGATTTTTGGAAAAGCTGGGTTGTATAGAAACACGTAAAGAGCTGAGCTCTCCATATAAAAATTCAATAACAAATCAAGGCAACTCATCTAATATTTTGAGTTTTTCTTGCACAAGTTAAGAACAAATCAGCAGATTTTTTTCACTGCGTGGACATTGTCGATATCAACAGGAACATCTTTCTATTTGTCTGCAAGTTCCCAGACCTAGGAACAGCCTTTTCATCACCAGGTACCATTTCTAGCAGCTCTTGTTCAGGATCACATCTTGGATGACGAATGAATTATACCTACAGTACACAGGTTAGGTTTTCTCTCTTTAGTGTATTTTCCATCTTCTTCCTCCTACAGAGGGGAAAGACCTGAAAAAATCTTAGTTTTGTGAAGGAAAACACAAAGCTCTGCTCCAGGATAGCATGGCTCCAAGCTTCCTGATGGACACAATCCTTCAGAATTTAATAAGAGCGGGATTTTTCAACTTTAGTTCTGCTTTTCGTGCTTCTGAGGCCTGGAATCACAACACCCATCTCAACATCCGGGTCTTCTGCTTCTTCTGTAGCAAACCCAAGACCACTCAGATCAGAAGCAGCTCGTCCGCGGAGACATTTGTAGCGTTATGAGACATGGATCCTTCCAGGAAGAAAAGCTGTGAACTGAGTGGTGTCAGATAGGTGCGTCTGACAATGGAAGGACCCACTTTTCAACATTACGCGGCCCATTCGGTACTCCAAGGCTCATGGATGTCCAGAGGGCTCACGTTTGCTCCCTACCTTCTCTACAAATGAAGACTCTGTGCCACTGTCCCTTCTGAGTCAGTCGTGTCTTTCTGAGTGCTTGTGTCTCCTCCAGGGCAGGCTCCAAAATCCCAGGGAGGAGAGAAGAGGGAAAGCCTAGGGAGGAGCCAGGCTGTGGAAAAGAAGAGAAAAGCTGGGGCAGAGTCAGGAAAGCTGAATAAAACGTAAGGAGTGAGGAAACAGGAGAATAAAGACAAGAGAGAGAAAAGGTCTAGTGTGGATCAAGAGACAGAGCAGGACTACACAAGGCACAATGGGTACCAGGAACTGGAAGGAGGAAAACCGAAACTGGTTGAGCCCAGGAGCAGAGAGGAGATTTACATGTACCAGGCAAAATTAAGTACTGTTGTTGGTGGGTTTTTTTCAAGAGTGGTCTTTTAGAGGAATTTTTAATAAAAACAACTGAACAAACTAGCAAATTTGTTCAAAACTAAGAAAGTGTTGAGCGTCCGTCCCCCAAACAACCAGAAGAGTAGTGCAAGTGGTACTCTAGCCCCTGCTGTGGGATGCAGGAAGCACTGTGCTGCACTTCTTTTCCCCTCAAAGGTGAGAAAATTATTTACAAAATCAAAGAGAAACCAATATCCCTGAAGGAAATTAAATAAAAGCTACGTTTAAACCAACTTACAGGGGCAGAAGAGGAAAAACTCAGTTTATTGTAAAAAGTAAGGCCAAAATGCAAAGTCAAACAGGGATAGCAGATGTCTGTTTTACATCAGCCTGTGGTGGAGCTGATGGTGAACGTGTAGGCCCTGAGCGATGCCTTGGCAGTGTTGTGTACTGTGTCAACTTGCTGCAACATTCAGACCTCGCCCCAAAGGTGACGTGCTCCAAAATGGAGAGACCTCTGCAGAGACTCCAGCTGGCCCCAAAAAAGCCTGGCTGAAGAAATGGATGAACTTTTGGGGAGCCTAACTTTGGCTGCTTTCTTCTGTGAGAGGAGGCTGAGTGCACAGGTGTGTGTAAAGCCTTCTTGCTGCCTACGCCCAACCATCCCCGCACTGTTTTATATATTGGCAGGACATTTTGGAGGCATCCCAAGTATGGTCCAGAAAAGGATGGCTTTTATGCTGACCCATTTTCCCAGCACACCTCCCAGGAGCCCCAGTTATCAAAGGGCGGTTCCAGGCATTCCCAGCATGGCATCTTACATGATGGGAGGATCTTTAGTGCTGGGGATTAGAGCTCCTTCCTTTCTTAAGGCTTGTACCAACGTTTCTGAGGTGATAAGGAAATCCTGAGTCCTGCCAGGAGTGGGACAGGAAGAGCAGGTGGGAGGTGGGAGATGGGAGGAGACCCAGCTCTGGAGGGAGCCAGGAGCTTTGTGGAGACACAGGTGACAACTCACTTCTCCCTTGGGGTACATCTGGTTTGTCACATGCAGCCCACCCTCCACCCGCGCGGCTGGGGAGAGGAAGGCCTTTACCTTCCTCTTCACTCAAAGACCACTGTGCTAGAATTGACGGTGCCACCTGAAGAACATCAGATTTTCCTGTAAAATTTTCCAAATTTTCCCAGTACCATGGATCACTTTACAGCCCCCACCTGGCCTGCTGGGTCCCCCCTTCTGGAGGGGTCTCTCCTCTTCTCTCCAAACCTCTCCTCTCCTCTCCAAACCTCTCCTCTCCAAACCTCTCCGAACCTCTCCAAACCTTTCCGAACCTTTCCGAACCTCTCCGAACCTCTCCGAACCTCTCTGAACCGAACCTCTCCGAACCTCTCCGAACCTCTCCTCTCCAAACCTCTCCAAACCTCTCAGAACCTCTCCTCTCCTCTCCAAACCTCTCCAAGCCTCTCCAAACCTCTCCTATCCTAAGCTCTCCTCCCACTGACACCCAGCACAGCAGTTTCCCGGAGTCTTTGATGTGATGGCTGTGAGAAACCCGCTGTCAGTCAGGCGCTGCGTGCGTGCACTGCAGGTCTAGAGGTCTCGTACTTATTCATTCTCGCCACAGCTCCAAGTCTTCATTTTCTTGCCCCGGGAAATGCGCTTAATTATTTATTTGTATTGGGCCCAGGCTTGTAATACTTGGGTGCACACTACAAAGCGGTGTGCGAAGAACTATTGCTGGCTGCCAGGGCCCATCAGGCCGCACTCACCCCAGGCCCCTGACAAGATAACTATCCCCATCAACTGCACATTAAGACACACATGAAGAAAAAAGAAAGGTGAGGTTCTCCGTGCTTGTAGCACTGTTGAAAGTAATGGAGCTGACAGGCCCGGAAAAGTTAGTGCCTTCGGCAGAGATGTATCCTGGGACCTGGGGCTGGGGCAGGAGAATGAGGCTGGCTTTGCTGCGGGTTCTGCCATCCCCAGCAGCCTCACTGGCACCTGGCCAGGACATGTTCAGGCATCACAGTGCCACCGCCATCAGCTGGTGGGCACTGCAGTGTCCCGGTGCTGGGGGCAAGAGGTGTTCTGGGCACTGGGACAGCATAAAAGTTAGTTAAAACTGGTGCTTTTGGAACATCATTTAATGCTGCTTGCCCTTTAGCTGTAGGAGTTCCTCTTGACAAGCCTGAAACTTCAGTGTCCCTGCTCTGGGCTCAGTGCTCTGGCTGGTGTCTGCCTTTACCGATATCTGCAAAAATGTCCCCTCCTCTGACCATGGGGTGCCTGAGAGTTTGTCAGATGACCTCTCTCATGGCATGGTCCGTGGTGGCATCACCACGAAGTCAGGTCCTGTCTGGAGCACGTCAGATCTGCACTCCAGCTGGCTGGAACTGGTAGGGCAGGATGCGATGCACCAGGAGTGGTCAGAGTCCAGGTAACACCTAAGAGGAGCCTGTATTCAAGCTGTGATTTGGAGTCAGACAAAAAGCACGGGTTCCTCCAGGTGTACAAGATGTTTGGGCAGGTGTCCCTCACCCTGGAGCTGCTCTCTGTTGGTTCACCTTGGGAGGGGGGTGGAATTGCAGGTCTGTGTGAAAAACCCTCAGTACTGGCAGAGAATCACACCCACGAACATTGAAATATTCCTGCAAAGACCTTGCGTCAGGGGAGGTTGGCACAAGGGCTCTCTCTCCACACAGCATGGCCAGGACTGGATTGCCGCTGCTCCGAGCGGTGGGAACACCCAGCTGGCCCCTCACACATTCACCCACCCAAAGGAGACCCCAGCCCTGCTCTGCCCACACTGCACTCGTCACTGGGCTCCCCCCAAGCAGCCCCTCCATGCTCCTGCTCCTCACTGCTGCTCCTGCCAACCAGAGTCCCACACCACAGGGGCTGCAGGAGGAACCTCAGGAGATGTCTGCTTTTTATCCTAGCTTTGATAGTGATATTTTGCTCAGTCTTAAAGCATAAGAAAAGCTGCTCCTTCCTTCCAGCCCCCCGTAGCTCCCTTGCCAGAGCATGTGTGTTTTGCAGCTCTCTGCTCAAGTAGCAGTGCGGGAAATCAGCAGTGCTGGGCCACAATGAGGTTTTGCTCCGCCATGAAGTGGAGCTGGGTTTGAGCAGCAGGATTTATTAATCCTTTGCTGGGGATCTAAAAAGCAGTTGGATGGCGCTGGAATTACGGCGTGGGTCTGGGAGTCCAGGAAGCTCTTTGCACTGCCTGGCTCTGACACTGACTTCTGACATGACCTCAGGCATGTCACTTTGCTGATTCCTACCTTGATCTCCCCATCTGGCAAGTGGAGATAATTTCATCCTGCCCCATACAGCTCTTGGGAAGATAAGTTCGTCATCATTTTCAGAGGTACTGCGATGCTACGGGAGATGGATAATGAGACAGACAGAAAGATAGCTAGATAAATCAATCTCTTCTCATTCAAGTGAAAGCAGGCACTGCAGGTGCAGCGTTTGAGATTAATCATCAGAAAAATTAGTTCCCTCAGTATCTTTTCAGGAGGAAGAAACAGCCGTAGGGCCCAGTCCTGAGGAGAGTTATGCACATGAGTAACCTTAACTTGAATTCAAAGGCAGCGCACAAGTAAAACTACTCATGTGAGCGAGTACGCTCTCCACTTCAATTTCTGAAAATGCCTAAATAAATGATGGGTCCCAACTGACACATGTCCCTAAGTCACTGGCATGCTTTTAAATATTTCCCTCAGACATTTATTTCTGCCCTTTATTAGCCAGATTCTTTATTAGCAGCTGGCTTCCTGAGGAGCAGTGGGTTACAGCTTTCTCTGCGAATACAGTGAAACAAAAATAAGCACAAATATGTTGCTCATGGGCCCTACACTTGTTGTGATTTTATATATGCTATGACTGTGTTATTAATTCAAACTAACCTGTTACTCTTTCAATAGCACATACCCCTGCCCTATGTGAAACCCTGTCAAATATATTTATGTTCCTTTTTTTTTTTTTTTTTTTTTTGCTCTTTGTCATATCAGAAAAGGGGAACCTTACAGGCAGCAAAGTATTATCTGAACTTCTCTACCACTATGTGCTACAGGAATCACTTTGGTTTTTTTTCTCCAGACCAGAACATGAAGCCCTTTAACAGACCAGACCGGAGTCAGAAACTGAATAGGGTTATATATTCAGTTGCCATAGCTGCCATATGGTGCCAACATTGAATGAAATAAAATAGGAGTCCGGGAGGACTGAGAATCAATACTGGGGCAGCCTTCTCAACAACGCTCACTCTGGGAAAAAAAGCCCAGCCCCGGCAGAAGATGGCAAAAAACCCAACCCCAAATGGCCAAAAATCTGCTGCAGAGGCAGAGGCGAAGTATCTCTGAAGGGGAAGGCAAAGCAGCGCTGTGTGGGGATGGGACTGCCAGGAGGGATGTGACTGCGCCCAGGAGGCGCGGGAGAGCCGTGCGGGCAGCGGAGAGGGGAGAACTCATGGGAGCGTGGAGCGGCGAACAGCCGCAGCCATCGCCGGGACAGGAGGAAACGCGCTCAGCCCGGCTCGGCCGCGCCTGTCCCGGGAGCACAATCAACCTTCCAGGGTCCGCTGGCATCCAAGGCAGCTCACAGGGAACCGGGGGCGAAGGCTCGGCAGAGAGGAAGAGCGAGGATCTAAACCCAAGTGGATGTAAACAGATAGGAGAGGACTGTAAGGCACCGAGTGTGGGCTCAGGGGTGGGGGAAGGTGTGGCAAACCTTCTGGGCTACCGTGCGTGCTGTGAGAGGGGTGGCTGCGAATGCGGTATTTTACAGATGTGAGAACAAAAGATTTTAGGTGGTAGTAGTGTATGATGGGGGGAAAAGAGAAGGAGAAAGACAAAAAAAAAGGAGGGGAAAAAAAAAAAAGAAAGGAAAACTGAGAGGAAAAAGAGAGAAAAGGCGAGGAAAAAGTCACTCATTCCCAACTCTGTCTAAAATTTCTTATAGTTCAGCATTCACAAGGAGTTACAAGATGCTCGCTAGGCTGAGCACATTTCAGAGCATCCTCATATCAATATTTCTTCCACTTTTAGTTAACAGAGCCCTCCCATTCTAATTAAAATAGCTTCATGAGGACTGAGAGTTGATTCCAGAAGCTCAAGCCATCAACATTGGCAGGTTTATATATAGAGAAAAAAAAAAATTAAGCTACCAGGAAACCAGCACCCAGGAGTGCCAATATTATCAGGAAAATTAGAAGGGCTTTGAAATCGCTCCCAAGTGTCTTGAGGAACTTTGAGCCGCATCCGCTGCCAGCAGAAAGCAGGTCTAAGGGAGTAAAAGGCTGCAGAGATTTGCCCCTGCGCAGGATCTGGCCCTCCTTTCAGCTGAATTCAGGTGAAATGTATGAAATGTGCCAAAACATTGGCCGTGGATCAGTTGTGACCTTGCGGCTGCAGTTGCTGGAAAACAATTTTTAAAAAATGGACCCTGAAGATAACAAAAGGAGCAGCATCCCCTGGTCCCTCTGGAAGTGGATTTAATCCCAGAAAGAAGGCAAAGGGCAGGAAACAGCCTGCCTGCATGTAAACCTTTAGGCAGGTATTTTTATATACCAATGAGGGAGAAATCTGGGGGATCTAAAAGGTTGGTATGCGCTGTGCATACTGTATTTAACACAAGTCTGCAGAGGAGGAGGAGGAGGAGGAGGGAAAAGAGGAGGAGGAGGAGGAATACTGTACAGCCACCAGCGCGAGGGGAAGCAGGGGGACTCCTGCAAGAAACCGTAATTAAGCTGCAAGAGACTCCTGCTCCTCTCAAAATGAAGAACAGAGAGAACAAGAAGCGGCCAATGTGGCTTCATAAGGGACTGTGCAAAGATCTGCGGCTTAAAATTTTTTAATTAAAAAAAAAAGAAAAAAAGAAAAAAGCTGTAGTCAAAATTAGAAAGCAAGAAGGGGCAGGGAAAGGAATCAAACAAGCATACTCAAATTCAGTTAGGGATTATAGGGGAAATAATAAGGGTAAGGGGGGGGGGAAATGAGTTTAAAGCTAACCAAAGAACTTTAAAAGGGTTTTAAAACGTATATCAAAGGGAAAAGTCATTCTAGAGAGACAGCAGGCCCATTAATTAATTAGAAGGGCATTAAATTAAGGGTGAATCAAAAAATGGCTGGACTGATGAACTTTTAAAAAATAAATTATTCTTAATAAGAATAAAATTAATTGAGGCAATTTTTGTAGGAAGGTCAGAAAACGTAGTAAAATAAATAAGGAAGCAAAGGTAAAAGCTGTAGGAAAACATATAGCAAATTACCTGTTCAGTTTTTTCCTGCTTTTTTGGTCATGGTCTGTCTGGAAGGGTATTACAGCTTTCTGAGATGTCAGTTATTAAGTACCCTTGCATGGTGTTTTCTGAAAACTATTTGTGATGCCAAGCTGTTCACTGTGGGCATTTGCTTCTCCAACCTGAGGCCGAGCGGGTTCATCCGAGTGGACAGAAAGGTCGGAGTCTGTGTTGGCCTTCCCTGAACCAGGGGCTGGAAGCCTCCCCGTCAGGAACCAGCTTTCCATCAGCCAGCTTTCTCCAGCATCACATCATCACTTTTTTTGTTTTTCCCCTCAAATATTCTTAAATATTGCTTAAAAATGGCTTTTCCGAAGCAGCCCCACAACAAACCTGTTCACCCAGATATCTACAGGATCTGAAATGGAATTTCTTGAGGACAAGCAGAAGAAAGAAGGCAAGCCAGTCTGATTCTACAAAATGTGGCCATGTGTATAAATTATCTAACCTGGATTTCTTCACCACTAAGGGAATTAACAAATTTCCTAAAGCACTGCCACTTTATTTGCTCTTCTTAATGAAAAGCTGAAGAGCTGTAGGAAAATTAGGAGGAAAATGTTATGATGCCAGAAGAAAGCTGGTCCTGTTTTTCTGGAAAAGATAACAGATCTACTGTACCAATTCAAGCACAGGACAAACATTATAAAGCAAACATCAGTTTGAGCTAGTCTGTGTAGGGAATTTGGCCAAAATAAGCCACTCTGTCGCCACCCACCACCCTGCACCCCTGAAAAAAAAAAAAAGAGTCAGACTAAGAAATAGTTACTCTGGAGCACCTCCCCATGTGGGTAACATCCCCAAAAAATGAGGCTTTGTTTCCAAATAATCATCGTCTTTTCTGAGTGGGTATTTCCAGAAACAAATGCTTTTTTACTTTAGATCAGATTATCCAAATAATGTATGTTGGGTGTTGGGAATGATTTTATTTCGCCGTAGATATTCCAGATATTTTTCTCCAGGTAGATAAATCCTTGCAGCCAGATCTGAAGATGTTGGGAGCCAAAGTGCATCTTTCCATTGACTTTGGTGAGATTGTGAACTTAGAGGTTAACAGAGAAAAGAAGCAGTGTGGATTTACATAAAGCAAATTTTGACCACCAAAGACGGAGTTCCTTTCTATAGAAACAACTAATTTGTGAATTCAGGCCTGATGCTCAAAATACGTGGGATTATTCATGTAAGCACAGTTCAGGACTGCTCAGTTGGGTCCTTGGATTTTAATAAAACAATCACTGCTGTCACCCAGCGTCTCACTCCCAACATTAATTCAGATTGATGTGGCTTCGGACGTCTCTCAGCAGAAAGAACGGGGGAATGGCCACGAGGTGATCGGGGGCATCCTCTGGTGGCATCCCAACAGGGCAAAACCCTAATGCAGGCGCTGACCACGCAGGTGAGGATGCGTGGATGCACTTGGCAGCCTGTGATGGGTTTGCTTCGCCGCTGACATTCGCTGCATCCTTTGCCCCACGTCACCTGTCCCTCCCCCTCCACCCCGCTGCAGAAACCCGCTGCACATCAAATATGAAGGGTGCTCTCCCTGTTACCAAACTAATGGGTGTTCCGACATGTGCTTCATCCCATACCTGAGCACTGCTGACTCCTAAAGGTTATAAGCACATGCTGAAATTATTCTCTGGATGGGAATATTATATACCAAATGTTTCACTGATCTAAAGGAAGAAGTGAATGTTTCGTCGATGTAATATGCACACTGAACTAAGCTGCGTGGGTTTGAAAATCCCAAATATAAAAGCAAAAAAAAATGTAAAGGACTCTGAAAAGGCAGGAAAAATGAGGTGAGATTAAAATGAGATTCAACATAGAAAATAGAAGTTACGACAGTTGTGGAAAAATAATCTAAACCCCAGATATTCAATCAGCGATAAAAACCCGAGAAGCCGTAATGCTGCGAGAGATCTAGAGATGATAGTGTGGAGTAAATGAGACGTGAGTTTGCCTTGAGATATGGCAGCAAAAAAAGGCCAATTTGATTTGGGGCTGAAGACATCACAGCACAAGGAGGTAATAGTCCGTCTGCATATGGCTCTGGTGCGGTAGCGCCTGCAGTATTTAATTATGGGCACCGTATCTCCTGAAAGAGAGTGACAGATTGAAAATTATTCAGAGGAGAGCAATAAAAATAGTTCAGAGGCTGGCAGGATTGAGTTATGAAAAGGCAGAATAATACAGACACAGAGTCCACGCCAGAAGGTGCCTATCCCCACAAGCTGGAATGCGTGATGGCAAAGCTGGATCTGTCTTTCACTATTTCTTCCTTGTTTCAACACCAAATTGGGCATGATCAGGGCCCACAGCATCAGCATCTGGTGAAGGAGTGGGCATGCAGCAAAGCAGCTGCAGGAATTTGTGGCTGCCGGACCCACTTGAGGTGTGCATGGAGAGACAGGAGCAGAAAGGAGAAGAAAAAATCAAATACTGGAGCTGAGGTTCATCTCATTGTCTCCTCTGAAGACCTGATTTTGGGGTGCTAAACCAGGTGGTAATAAATACCCCAGGGAAGGGAGATTGAAACCCAGGTCATGGCTTGGTGGACACCCCTTGGGTGCGGCACCCGCTCCACCTCCAGCCCAGGGAAGGAGGGAGGCAGCAGAGCCACAGGCTCTGCACAGCCAGACATTTCCTTGTGTGTCTGATCAGCCCGTGAGCTACCATGGGGAGAGGGGGGGAAGCTCCCGGGTAACAGCAAGTCAAAGAAAAAGATGGAAGTGAGAATGGGAATGGGAGAGGCACTGTGCAAATAGCAGGATGGAAGGATGCTCAGAGGAGGAAAGGCTGAGGATAAAGGGATGGGAAACAAGAACCTTTGCAGTTGTAGTACAAACACAACTGAAAATCTGGAAAATTGATACTCTTGTGCCTGTCTGAATTTTCATATTTCTTTTTTTCTTTTCTTTTTCTATTTTTTTTCAGTGGTGTGCAAGTGCATTTGTCAAGACGGAAGAAAGTGGAGAAAGGGTGCTTCACAGAAGGTGGAGGACAGGAAGAGAAGCCAAGCCAGGGAGCCTGGGTATATGGAATAGTCTTTGGGAGTTGATACAAAGGTTTGCAGAAAGTAAGAGGAGCCTGTTTTAACTATCTTTCTATAAAAAAAAGAATTTGCTGGGGAGAAATACTAAGTAAGAAAGGGCTGTAATAAGACACCTTTGTTACAGTGAGAAAACATCTGGTACAGAAATTTTGCAAATATTGGCAACATCGGGGATCAATAAGACAAAGCAATGGAGTGCAGTTCTGAGCAGGGATGCTCCTTTCTAAAACTTTCCTAATACCCTAAATCATCCTTTGCTGAACCTTGTCAACAGGAATGGTGAAAAGCACAGTTTAAAAGCAGGAGCAGTGGGCAAACGCCCTGTAAACAGACACAAGCTCCCCTGTGCTGGTGAGGGACCAAACAGGCTTGAATACCTTGAGGTGGCCTGGCTGTGAGGTGGTGACACCTCATTTAAACACAGCGCCCTCTCTTCCAACAGCACCTGTGGGTGTTGGTTTCAGTTCTTGCAGAACTGTGTTCTTTCTTGCTGTGCAAGAGAAGTGTTTGGTTTGATACGTACGATACAGTCGGGGTCTGTTTGGCACACAGAGCCTGGCAAGCAACTTTTCTATCACAAACAGTTTTGTTCCGTGCCTGAAAGTGCCATGACATCAGTGCTTGAGTGCAGATTCATGCTGTGTCTTTAAAGTTTCCCTGGATTTGGGGCATGTAGATGCTGCTTTAAAAGCACTGTCGTTTCCCATGTTTGAAAGTGACTCTTTTTCTGAATAGTATTTCACTGGGGATTTTCTTTGGGAAGAGAACAGAGCTGGATGAAAAGAGTGCAGATTTACACACTTCTTCTCAAGTTGAGCTACAGCACGAATGTGCTCCATTCACATCCCCCTCCTTTTTTCTTTTCATCTCATAAATTTAAAACACATTTAAGGTTTGTACAGATTTCCAGCAGCCCTGATAAGGGCAAAGATGTTTATCCCTGTAACAGGAAAACTGGTGACAATATAGGGTGAGAGGCCGAGCCTGCACTGATGAATCTGCAACCAGCAGCTGCATCCGCCAAAAGGAGCCCCACAAAACCTGGTCCCTGGCTAAGGAGGGCTTCTTCTATATCTTACTCTGTGCCAGTTTAATAGAAAATACAGGTTCAGTGGAAGGACCAGGATCCTTTCTCCCAGGGTTCTCCTGTCCTAAGGCATTAACTATGATCTCATGAGGATCCCTCCCACACAGGTCCTGCACTCCTACTCCAGACATCCACAAAGTCGGGTGCTCATTGCAACTACCTATAGAAAAATAGAATCACAGATTGATTTAGCCTAGAAGAAACTTCAGAGGTCATTGAGTTCAACCATTACCCCAGTACGACCAAGTCCACCACTAACCATGACCCAAAATGCCACATCTGCCATAACTTGAGACTGATTCTCCTTATCGTATCACTTGTTACATGGGAGTAGACACTGACTCCCAGCTGGCTACACCCTCCTGTCAGGTGGTGGGAGAGAGTAAAAATGTCACTCCCGACTCACCTGTTCCCCAGACTGAACACCCCCACCTCGTTCAGCTACACCTGATCAGACAAGTGCTCCAGACGCTTCATCAAATCCATTGTCCACAAGCAGGAAGATGGGAGTACATATATCGGGACAATGGACACAGTGCAAACCCAAATGTGGGACTGAAACGGATCACAGGACAGAGGGAAGAAAGAACATGGCAGATAATACCTATAGGCTAAAGCCCTTCCCTTCCCTTCCCTTC
>VZTE01003410.1:0-21170 GCA_013397775.1 Eulacestoma nigropectus
ACCTCCTAAAACCCCAACACCTCGTCACACACAGATATGGCTCTTCCCAATTAAACATGGGATTGAAAATGTTACACGTGTACAGGGATGTTAGCCAAGCTGGCAGGACTGGACATGAGCTCCACCCCCCAGCTAGAGGTGGCACAAAGGACTGGAAAGGCACTACAAGACCTACAGGAAGAACACAATACTGAGGGAAAGGAGAATTGGAGAAAAATTGTACTCAGGATACGAAAACAGCACGCTGGGAAAAGAAGGAAAAACAAATATCACAGGTTCTAAATGTACTCTCCAAAAATCTTGGCTTACTTAATAATCTGCAATAATAATAATCAAAAACTCAGAATAGTTTGGGCTGGAAGGGACCTTTAATGGTCATTTTGTCCAACCCCCTGCCATGGGCAGGGACACCGTCAACCAGAACAGGTTGCTCAGAGCCCCATTAAACCCTGAATGTTTTCAGAGATGCGGCACAGGTTCTTGATTCCTGGAAGGAAGAGTGAAGTCTGCAGGAACATGTATGAAATAAAATATGAGAAGAGGATCGGGGGAAAAACACACCACACAATAACCTTTTCTCCATGGTCTACCCCCACCCAGGACTGTTTCCAGCACAGCTCTGTTGCTGCAGCTCGTGTCAGCAGTGACTGCAGCAGACATCTCCAGGCACACCTGTATTAGCTAAAGCAACTGTCTTAACAGTTTTTCTTTGCATGACTGCTTCCAAGACTTCCAGCTCACCCCAGTTTGGGCTGGGCCAGGGCAGCCACTTAAACACCCTCTCTGCCATCCAGCTCAGCTGAAGCGGAGCAGGGAGCATCCACAGGAGCAGTTTGACCGGTTGATCTTTCCTTAAATGACTTTTACCATCAGATATGCCCATTTCCTTCTGATGGATCTGTCCACCCTTCACCGCAGACCTTTGGAAAACCACCTCACACGTCAATGATAAATCAGTGAGGTCTGTGCACTCCACTTCCAAGCCTATAAACTTGCTGATGTAAAAATCTGACTAGCTTATGCCAAGAACTTTATCTGATCTATTGATTCTGAGGACTTCACAGGCAAATGATTTATATCTGCTGATTGTCATTATTCCAAGTAATAGTATTTTAAGATAACGAGACATAATAAACTCTGGGTTGGTTTTTCATTTTGGTTTGTGGTTTGCTTATGGTAGGGATTTTTTGTTTGTTTTATGAACTGTGGTGCTTTTTGAAGCTAACATTTTTATGTAGGTTTCTCCTCAATCATTAAACTATTTCTTCAGATAGACAGTTATGCCTAAAGTTTACTCAAAGCTACTAGGAAAGTTACCTGCAATTTGCACTGAGCCATCTTCTCCAAGAAGAATATTTCCTGCTTTCACATCCCTGCAGAAAGATAAAGCAACAATAAGCGTAAGTCACTAAATCTTTCCTTCAACCACCAAAAATACATTAAAAGGTTATTATTTCTTATACTTTTTTTCTTACATTAGTACTTCTTGCCTCAAATAATGCAAAAATAGTAGGGACTTAATTGTAACTTCAGTAGACAGGCACTAAGTAGTATTTGTATAATTTGTATTTTAGGTACTACACACGGGGAAAAAAAAATTAAAGCTTTGCAGAAGGTACCCTTAAAAATGCAAGGAAAGTGGTTTGTCCCAGGTTCTTAGAGTTAGCTAAAAAGCTGAAAAGTGAACTGGTTGGATACTCATGTACTCCTTTAGGGGGAAAGACTTCAAGAGACAGGGAGTTGATGTTGTCTCACTTCCACTGAATGCATCCTTTTCTCCCCCAGCCCCACATCTCACTGCTCTCCAGCCCTGGAGAAGTTCCCGTTCTTCCTCAGGAAATCAGTTTAGCCCCATACACTGGTAAAAATCCAGAGAACAGAAAAACATTGTTTTCTCCTGGCTTAATGAGCAGAACCACATTATCCCGGTCAGTGAAAAAAAGTCTCCCTGTTATCTTTTTTTTTTTTTAAATGAACAAACACAGAAGAACATCCAGTATGTGCTATGAATGTTTTGCACCATCCTCTTTCTAGCCAAAAGCTCTGGTTTTCAGGTTAACAGCAACACTTCTCCCTCCTTGAGAGGAATGCTACTTTCACTCCCGACACTTTGAAGTTTTCCAGTTTGTTTTCACAGGGTGCTCCCCACGCCAAGCCAAGCCAAGAGAAGCACTTCATAGTTGACACCCCTGTTCATCAGCACAGCTGCTAAGCTTGCACTGCCCAGGAACCTAAGTGGAAGGGGAGCAAAAAGAGGAAAACAACCCCAAAACAAGCAGATTTTCCCTCCACTGCCTTTGGCAAATATTCCACATCCTTTCACATACAGAAAGAAGTCCAAAGCTATTTTTTCCTCTCCTCCCTAGTGCATCATGAGAACAGAACTGGTGTGATGGCCTGGCCAAAGAGCCCCAGTCAGGCCCTGGAAATCTCCTCCTTCCTGGCTTTGCAATTCTGAAGAGGAGGCTGGGCCACTGCCAGTTCCAGGACAGGATAATTTTAAACACATCCTCTCCAGCACTAGCATTTGTCAGACTCTTTCCAGTACCCAGTCTAAAACAGTGGCATAGCAAGGCTTTTCCCCAGCACACAGCAGAACAAAAACTGTCCATGAGACAATCCCACTAAAGATGAACAGCAAACTGCAGCTGACAGCACCTTTAGCCTTCAAACAGGTATTTTAAATCCTGCCAAATGTACACTTCTTGCTAGCAGTGCCCATCCTGGAGCCTAATCAGCTTGAAGCACAGGTGTGAGAGCAAGTACAGGAAAAATTCTAATTTGCTTTAATAATGAAGATGTGCCATATAACTTCAGTTTCATATAGATCTGATAGCCTCAAGAAGCTGACTTTCCCTTCCAGAAGCATGATTTTTGTATTCTTCCTGCAACTAGCACCTGCAGCTGTGGCAGATAACACAGCAGCCATGGATGGAGGCTCTTAAATACATGAAGGACCTGAAGGGATTAAATGCAGAAGTCAGCAGGTGGCTACACCACCCCCTCAGCATCTATTGGCCAAATCCAATATAATTGGTGTTATTGAGCTAATTGCTATGAGACACAAATCTGACTGAGCCCTGCTCTCCCACAAAGTGTTCATGGTCCATAACAAGGAGTAATGGAAAAGATCCCTATGAATATTTAGGCAGAAGATGCCTTTGGGATCCAGACCCAAGAGCACATGGAGCCACGAGAGTGCAGAGCCAAAGTTTGCTGTGTCCTAGGCAAGGAGCTGGCTCACACGGTGTGAAATGTGCTTGGCACAGGCACAGCCACCTCCAGGAATCCCCCAAACACCAGTACTTATTCAGAGGGAACACAGGGTGTTCAGGAAACTCTCCAATCCTACTGGAAATGTTTACCCACAGCTGATTCTTCTCTGACAGCCAGGATGCATGAGGCCCTGCCAGTTCCAGGTTATGGTGAAAGGAATAGCATGCACGAGGTTGCCTGCTGAAGTTATTAATTCTCTTACTGGAGTAAGAGTAATTTCCTCTTCCATCTGTACTCCAAGGCAGCCCAGGATGCTGGAGCACTTCCCCAGTAAGCTGGGCCATGCAGTATTGTGCAGCCTTTCCAAACTTCCCCTCTGGCAGAAACTGCATGTGTGGCTCACCAAGCCCCCACAACAGACCACACTCAGCCATGAAGGAAGTGCCACGGAAGATTTTAAGCAAAACTAAGGATGAAGTCTCAACTATCATGCACTTCACAGTCCAAAACAACTCAGGCAGGTTTCCCTGGTGTAGCAACAGCAGCCAGAAACCAGCAGGCATTCCCTATCACTAAACCACTCCACCACAACAGAGCAAGCTGGACAGGCTTGGAATGCAAGAAGTAGTGAAACAAGCACTCAGATTGAATCCCATTGGAAAAATGAGCCCAAGGATTCCAGGCCCTTAACCCCCTCAAATCAAGAGGCTTGTTTTCTTTTCAACTTCAGCTTGAATGAATTAAAATTTACATATTTTCTCAATGGAAACAAAAGTCAGTAACTATGATGCTTAAAGCTGGTTCAAGAAATTAAAACAAGTCATGGCCACAATATAAAATCCAGGAGGCCAAAACAGCCACTGCCAAATACCCAAGTCAAACTGCAGAATTAAATCACCACTTTATGTGGCACTTCCTCCCCATGACCAGCCCTCTGCAAAGGCTGTTACTCACCCCAGTCCGGCACTCTCCACCCCAGAGCAGCAAAACTGATGGGACAGCAAAATGTTTGGGGACACCAACTCCATTGAGGAGTCACTGTACCGTAGAAGCAACTTCCAGCTGTCCCATTCCCCACCCCAGTGTAACAGGGGGTTACAAAGGCACAAATCCCTTTCTTTTAGCATATACTGGTGCAGTGGCAGCATCTTTGAAGTAGGTTCTCCTCTAAAATCCTATTTAATATTAATTAAGAGCATTTGAAGCAATGGGGCAGGGGAAAGAAGATCAGTGCTTTCCTGTTTATTTTCATCAGGAGATGCTTATAAACTTGTGAGCTCAATGGCGAGAAGTTTGTTACTCCAGGATACAGTTACTGCCAAGCGTAACAATCTGAAGGCACGTCCCATTAATGTGGTAATGGCCATATCCTGGGCTGATACACTGGGAATAAATGGTCTGCCTCTGGCATAATTACTATAGTGAAAACAGGAAGCAGCTTTAGGCTTTAGCGTAAACAATAATTATATCACATTTTAAATGAAGTTACAGAAGGCTGGAGTAAACTTTCTTGTCAATAGCTTAACAAATGCTACAGTAGTTCTGGACACTCCTGCTCCACAGCTGTCATCTTCCTCTCTTCTAAAGCCTCCAAGAGCCCTTCCACAAAATAATGATTGTTTTTATTTACCTTGTACTCCACAACCAGAGTAGGAAGAGTGGTTTGGACTCGCTCCAGTGCAGAGCTGGATTCTCTACATCAGCCTTGAAAGGTTTCACAGCAGGGCAGAAACCCTTCTTCATCTGCATTCCAAACTGGTTTAGCTTCCCAGTTTGACCAGACATGAGTTACATCCCATTAATGCCTCCAGGTTGAGGCTGGGCTGTAGGCATGAGGTGTTGTATGACCAAATCTCATCCCAACAACAAAATCACAGCCAAGCTCCAGCTAGAGGAGACTTGGGAGCACAGGAAGGCAATGAGATGATGCTGCCCAGTTTTAAGCACTGTGTTCCCACATTCCCCACGATTAATTTTTCAACGGGGCACAGGGAAACTGTGCCCTGTACATGAACTGTATCCTGGTGGCTTGTTCCCACTATAAAAGGAGTCCTTAAAATCCTGCTAAATGATCAGATCTGCCCTCATCTGTAGCCCTCAATCCTTGGCCCCACTCCATAGTGGTTGTTACAGCCACTGGAATCACAATAGAAGGGACCTGAGCAAAGAGTGTCACCCCAGAAGCTCTGCAGCCCAGCAGTGAGAAAACTGTCACAGGAGAGGGGAAACAGATAAGCCCTGTTTACTCTGCCTCTGCTTCCAACCTGCTGGCATGTGCCTTTAGAACACAAAGCTGGCTGTAAGCACAGCCATGAGTCATTTGCCCATTAGATGCAATTTACATCAACTGCAACAATAAATTTTCATGGACTGAACTCTACAGTGCATAATTTGGCACGAGGAAGGAGTGCTTGGTCCTGCCAAGTTTCATTTTAAAAAAGAGAAGGTGCAAGATGCAACAATTACTATTTTCTGTTAATGGTAATGAATAACTCAAAATATTTATGCTGAATGCCACCAATTGCTGGAGTTGACATTGTTCTGAGTAACTTGCAAAATACTTCCAGGACAATATCTCTACATACAGTTAAATATGAGGCAATCTGTGACATTTAACACCAAATGAGTGCTATTGTCTATCAGCAAACATTCCTCTCCCTTCAAGAATATGCTGTTACCTGTGTCACTTCTTCCCTTTGCCTTATAAGCCAAGAGATAAAAAGCCGGTGACAGGCAAGAGCTTTACCATTTAGAGCTGCAAAATGTAAACTAGGCGTGGAGCGTGCAGGCAGATCAATATTTTTACACCCTCAAATGTCAGCACGTTCAGTACAACATAGGAGAAGGCATTCAAGGCAATTGTATCAGAAGCGTTATACATTAGCATGTCCCGGATCCTGCTCAGAAAAGCTGTGTGTACCAACGTTTTCATGCCGCAGTGTTGAACCTGAAGTCCCAAACTGTTGGGTGAGGTGCAATTACTGCCTATTACAGCACTGTACTTAACTGCAGAGCCGGACTCAGAAACATCTCCCACAGCTTGAGCATTTTCCAATGGCAGAGAGCTGGCAGAGCAGCTTCCATACTCCCTGCTGAGCCAGGCATAAGTAGAGGGAAGAGAGGGCCAAGTCCACAGCTTGCTTCATCCCTGCTCATCCACAGCCCTCTCAGCAGGACCTCGTGGCCACTGGCAGCAGGGCCCAGCGGCAGCAGCCAGGCTGCCATAAATTCCAGCAGGGGACCAGCCCAGTGACATGCTTTACTGCCCAGGCTCAGGGAAGCACAGCGACTGCTGCTTCTCTCTTCTCCGAGCTGCTCTGTCAGCTGCTGGGCTGTGGTAAAAGACCAGGGCCTCGACACAGGAGCTGAGCCAGCAGCACAAGGCAACTCATAATTAACTCCACGGCTCAAACGGTAAAAGCATTTTTGAAGCTACAGCTTCATGGGGGCTACATAGGTGGGAATAATTAAAGGCTTTTGAATTATCATTTTAATGGCTGGAAAAAGTTAGAAGAATAATCCAATGTTACCAGGAATTTTAAATGTTTTTTGGGTTTTTTTTAAGCAGTCTGAAGCAAGGCTTTGAAAGGCAGAAGTGACTGACAGACAGATTGTGGCTTTGCAAACAGAGCCATGTGTAGACCACTGGAAAGGACTGTCAGCTTCCACCACAGAGAGCTTTAAGAGTACAGCAAGTACTTGTTTTTCCCTTGCCCTACCCATAAGATCCAGGCAGATCACTCTGAGCGCAGTGAAGAGACCTCTTGGGAGAGATAACTCCATCCTGTCGCCTGACATAGGCAAACAGAAGCCCCAGTAAGGGCTGCATGAGAAATTAATCTTCCATTGCACTTTATTGTAAAAACATAAAACATCTTTCAGATGCTCTACAATGCACTTACTAGGTACAAACCCTCTCAATTTTCTGCCCTCCAGTGCTGCAGAAGTGGACTGCTGCTTTAAGTAGAAGGTTTACGGCCCAAGAAACCATGACTCAAATTTGATTTCTTTTAGGTTAACTCGCTGTGTCAGCTCAGACAAGGGACAACTCACTAAAGAAAGCTGCAGGAGATCTGCCTGAAATTTACTGTCATCTTGTCTGAATAGCTCCAGGGGCTGGGAAGATGCTGAAGCGGTACAGAAAGAGTTGCAGACCTTGGGCTAACTCGGTGAGAGCCTCTATTATGAGGTGAGACAGGCAGCAGTGTCACATCCCTCACTGTGCCCCTGTCCGTCACACAGCCACTGTTATCGCAGCGCCTGTAACTTTCCTTTATCTGAGCAAATTACGTCCAGCTCACACTTCTCGCTCCTGTGCCAACTTTGTCTCTGATGGTTTTGTGCTCTCATTAATTCCTTCTCTTCCCACGTGGTTCAAGCCTAACAGAGGATTAAAGAGAGGTGTGGTTCAAGGACAGATCCTGCCTGCCTTGGACTCCACCTCTGATCCATAGCCAAGCCTCCAGCCCAGCAGCAGTCCTCAAGTACCTCAGCTGCACATCAATGTGGGGCAAGCTCCAGCTAAATCCAAACCCTTAAAAAACAGTTTTTAAACACATCAGCTCCTTCAGCCAGAAAACAGTGCTACAAGCACTGGACCTAGCCTTGCCTCCAAACATGGAGAGGATCTAATCACACCAATCCTCACAGCACCACTTCCTCCTGCAAAAGAAGCCTTTGCTTCACACATCCACCCCAAAGTACATCACTGCTATAACATCAGCTCATGGCAAGGAGGATTTGCCACACAGCCCATGCTTCTGACAACCTTCAGCAGTTAATGCAAGAGAGAACCTACATCTCCAACTTCACACAACACTTTTATTTCCCCTATTCTGTCAGAACTTCAGGTTTTTTCTCTTGTACAAGGAAAGGACTCTGCCCAGCAGGCTTTAAAATCAAGCTTTCATACATTGAACAGCAGCTAAAAATGTACCAGGATTTCTTCCACAAATTCATCTATTTAGCCCTTCCATTTCCTGATCCTACTTTCTAAGGACTGCAGTGGGGACAAGGCACAAAGACCCTTTAACAGCTGCTGCATGAAAAGCAACACACAGAGCGAGCTGTGGAGTCACAAAGTCTCTTCCTACCCCTGGAGGCCCAAGTATTTTTGGGACACCCTGCCTTAGTCATTGGTAATAGAGGGAGTCAAGTTACAATGTGGTCTTATTTCAGTATTTCATCTCAAATTCTTTCATGTGGAAGGAGGTGGGTTTGCTTCACATGGCAATACCAGTGACACCACCACGCTGCAGTAGCTCCTGCATGTCATAACATGTTCCTAGTGCGCTCGGAAATAGGAATTTCCAAAAAATTACCACGTGTACATCACCCCAGTTTGAATACGAGCTGCATCAGGTGGCAGAAGAAACAGGAATGTCAGTGATTCACACATCTCCCTGCCATGACGGAAAGATGAAAGGTCATTCTGGTAAATACTTGGATCAAATCAGACCCCAAAAAATTGACACAGGGCAGCTCAAAAAGGTCTCCATTCCCAAAGGCAATAAGCACCCTGTTCTGGAGAAACAGTAAGTATATCTCTATACACACAAGGTCCAAGGCATTCCCCATGCAGCCAAGGGCTGTCCCTATCTACAAAGCCACCCATAGCTCCTGCTCAGCCATCGCTGCAACGTGACACAGGAGGAGAAAGTCAAGATAGCCAGGGCTCACAAGAGACCTGTCAGCAAGACTTCCTTCTCCAAAATCTGTAAGATGACAGTTTTAAGCATGACCAGCATAGGAAGAAAGAGCTCTATTTCATCCAGTTATTCCCATAAAAATGGAGAAAGCAGTTATAAAATCAGGTATCTGTACAATGGAAATAAGTCCTCTCTGCATTCCCAGTCTCACTTGGTGATGCTTTCCAGGCTACCACGAAGAGATAGATTTCTTGTAGCAGATCTTTTTTTGTTGTCCTAAATGTGTGCAGATTTTGTCTCACTTTTGTTTTTGAAAGTATTCACTTTACTTTTTCATATCAAAGTTTTACTAGAACTCTGCAAGACAGGATATAATTCAATTTAGTAAACACATGAAAATAATTTCTGATGCAGCCTTGCAAAATTTTCAAGTGCGTTTAATACGTTACCACACAGATTTAGCAAGTGGCTCTTTTCTTCTGCTTTAGCATAGGACATGAATGAAAAGACTGTAGTGGTGTGAAGAAATGTTTAAAGCATCTCCACATATGCAGCTTTTAGGATCTGTCAAGGCCAGAAATTCTGGTGCACCAAAACAGGGAACAATATCCAAAGCAATCTTTTTGAAGTGAGTTATATTCACATCATGTATCCTCACAGTAGAGCAGATGAACGAGACAATTTAAACAATTACTTTGCTGCTGGAGAGGTGCGGCAAGAACCTATACTGGGTGACCTAGTCTCAGCAATCTATACCAGATAAAGGCACTGACATGAGAAAGATGTCACAAACAGTGTTGCACATGTGTGAATAGCACTTGGTTTCTTCAGAGTAAAAGCTAAGAGTCTGTTACATTTTCACTTGATATATTTAATGCTGCAGACAGTGAATGATTATTCCCCCTGGAAACACATCAAATTCAAATACTCCTGACAATCTGAGAATTGCTAGAAACCACCATTATTTGAGTGTACAACTCAGTCATGGATCACTGACCAAAACCTGTCACTGCTGTTGAACCTTTAGGAGATCACCCAACCTCAATTTTCCCACTCTTCATTGTATTTTTCCTGCTTCTCACCTCCATGTAGCAAAGCAGAGAGAAAAACCTAAAAACTCCCCTTCCTAAAAAGGCCAGAGTAGTTCTACCAAACAATTGGTTTTCCTATGGACTAAACCAACATTACTTTGAGTAACTGCAGGACACCCAGTGACAAAGTTCAGAGGTAGCTCCTGGGTGCGAGGGAAATGACAGGGGGGCAAACACCTGATTGCAACAGCCACACCTTCAGGCATCACCCTGGAGCCCACCTGGACCCTTGTACTGCAGGGAGCTGCCAAGAGTTGGGGCATTACCTGGAGCTGTTGCAGGGCCCCAGCACCCCTGTGATTTCAGCAGCAATGATATTCACCATCAGAGGTTGAAATCCCAGGTTCTTAGACTTCAGAGCAAAGACTGTCTCTATCCACTTTGAGGAAAACTGTATCCACAGGAGTTATTGTTTCTGGCTGTCTTGCAGATTTGGGATTTACATCTGGTTCCTATTATCTCTCAGCAACCACAGGGAATTTTCTTTTTTTTAAACAATGAATTTCTGGATGATGCAGTGGAAGAAACAGCCACCAGCAAAACGTGCTGGTTTGCCAAACCACCACAATACACCCCAGTCTGACTGTACAGAGAGTGGGAGTTCAGTGGTCCTTGGGCCCTTGCCACTGCACAGCAAGGTGTTTATTTGGGAGAACAAATCACCCAGCAGAGTCTAGAGCAGCATCTTGTCCTCCTTCCCACTGAGACACACAACAGTAACATTTCTATTCTTCTGGCTTCTGAATTGTTTACAAATTAAAGCTCTAAAATTCATATTAACTACCAGCTATAAAGGTTATTTCTACCCATCCCATACTATAGAAGAGAAGAGACCAAAGTACCTATCTGAATAAAAAATTCCACCTCCCACAGCTAAGCAATAGCCAACTTTCAAATTACTGGTGTCCTGACTTAAAATCAAACAGGCAGTTAGAGGTGGAAAGGCTCCATATCCTGTTATCCATTCCTCAATCCTCCCCCACCAAACTTCACTTCCAAAACACACTCCCCAAAGCAAGATCACAGCACTGTGGAGAGGAGAGGCTGAAGTTCTCCCACAGTATTCCTACAGAAACATGAAAGTACAGTATTTCAGAGGCACACTGGAATCCAGTTTAACCACAATACCTGCCAGCATGGCTATCAATGCATTAATCAGCTACATGAAAATTAAGCTTGAATCCTGTAGGACAGCCAAGTTCTGCCAAAAAATATCCATCAGCTCCTTCACCTTAAATCCAAAACTTGCTGATGGAGCTGAGCTCCTGCAAAATCCCACAGGCAAGTATTGGTGATGTGTATGTACTCACATATAGATACTCATTTTTCAGAAGTTATTTACTCTTAGTACAGGTAAAGAGGCAAAGAACTAAACTTCCGATTCTTTGTCAAAATCACGCTAAGGTCCAAAAAAAAAAACCCTGAATCTATCTGGCATAAAATCACAGCAAGAATATTGTTTCCAGGGTCTCTTCAAAGCCACATTCAAACAGCTGTCCTAGCACCCTGCTGCCCTCACTGTGATTTTGAAGAGACACCAAAAACCCCCCCAAACATTCTGTATGGCAGCACAAGCTGATCTACCTCAGCACATCAAACATGCTGCTGCTCCTCTCACCCTGTAAGAAGGAGAACAGCAAATAGCTGGATTGCTGCCATGCCAATAGTTCAAGTGCATGCAACTCTAAACCCCTTCCCAGGCTTTTTGGTTTTTACAAAAAAACAGGCCAGTATCACATTTATTGTGCTGCAATAGGAGAATCTGGTTATATTTGAGCAGTGTATTATTTCACCTGGACTAACTAAAATATTCAGTTACACAACAGCTAATCATGAACAGAAGATAAGCTCAGAGATAAAAATAGGGAGAAAGACAGAGAGACCTTGTAACAGTTAATCAGCATGATTCATTTGTCAGCCTGCCATACTCAGCACCACCTGAAAAAGGAAGCCTTGAACTTCCCTCCAATAAATCTTTTTAAGCAATAAAACCTCTTGGGTTGGTTTTGCTTTAGTTTTATTTCTAAGTCATTCATCAAACTGCTGCTAATCCCCAAATACACAGAGGAATCACAGTCCAAATGGAGAACAGGTACAACGTACCCTGAGTGTCACCCAGCCCAGATTAGCCCAGCAGCGACCCCTCACAGCACGTCAGTCTTGTTTGACTTCCATAAAGAAATGTGCCCGAGCAGATTCCTGCAGGACGGCTTCATCTGAAGGCTTCCGAGTCTGGCCCTCTGTCCTCAGCGCTCTGGCTGGTGCCCAGGTACTTAACTCACTTAACATGAGCTGGATCACTGGGATTTCAAATCCTCACTGGGATCACCGTGCTACGCAGGAAACCACAACAGGGACAGTAGCAGCTGGCATGGGAGAGGCGGCCAGGGACAGGGACAGGCACAGGGCAGTGAAGGCAGGGAGCTGCCAACTCCCAGATAACGGAGGCACAGGTGATTTTGAAGGAAGATGGGGACCATTTGTAACCAATTGTTACTGTGGTATAGAGTGTTTCATGAAAATAAAACTGATTTTGTCTTGTCCTTTCTCTTTGCCATAAGGCCTCAGACACTTCCCAACAGCCCTCGCAAGACAAAAGCAAAAAAAACATCACTTTGGGCAATGTGGGAGACTTCAGCATTTGTTCCTGAACAATGGTGTCTATTCAAGTCGGTTAATTAGGAAAGTAAAGAAGAAAAAAATTATCATTTAAGCCTTCACTAGATATTTGGCTTTCTAATCTCCTCTAGAGAATACTGTCAAACTCCTCTCCTGTCCAAAGCAGGGATTTACACTTCCACGCCAAGCCTGCTCCCCAAACCTTAATTGGAAGCGGCATTAAGTTCAAGGCGGGTATAGGCAGAGCAAGATTCAGCAGAAGCAAAATTTCATTAAGCCAGTTTTTCACATGTTAACTTCATTTACCCATTTAAGATGATGCATAATTTATAAGTATTGAGCAGCTCCGCTGACAGAAACATGTTCTTTGATCTCACCAATGATTTACAGTCCCACTTCTGGTCTACAGTGCCCACAAAATTACATTTGGGACCCAATATTCATCCTTTGGGCTGTGCCACCAGCCTGGCTGTCCAACTTCAGATGTGCTAATTACAGTCATTCACTCATACTGTGTCTCTAATTTTATCAAGGTTTTCTCCAAGGTGTAACATGAGCAGAGTTGGGATATTTAGCGTAACCAGCTGAACGGTTTTTCTGCTGGACGGCTGCTTGCTTTGGGCTGGCTGTTCCAGGTCTTAACTAAAGCCCTTCAATTTTGACCCTTCACAGCTGATCTCGCTCTGGCCTGAAGTTCACCCCAAGCACAGCTGCCCCACACTACAGACACAGTATCTGCAGTTCAGCCATCACTTGATGTGCTTTCCTTTAGAGCCAGAAACTTTAAGCTGACCCATGGGACCAAAGTTCAGTTATTTTAAACACTTCCTCTCAGAGCATCTCAGGCACGGCTGCAAGATTTCCACCTGCCTTTCCCATCAAGCATGACCAATATTATGACCCCTAGCATTAAGCAAAATGGGAAAACCATACAGATATTCCTACGGATGAGGAAAGGTCCCAGCTGCACGACAACTTTAAACTGTTTTCCTCAGCAGCACACACACATCTGGATAAAATGGAACCCAGCAAAGGAACTCCATTTAGGAACCATGTTTCATCCCTCAAAGGCATGTCAGCTTGCCTTCTGCCAACAGCCAAAACAGCTTTGCATCACAGGTAGGAAACCACACAACTTTCCTCCTGTATCCCACTTCTCCAAATTTCCCAGACCAATGAGGTAATCCAAACCCTTTTCTATGATAAAATATTACACAACTGTTGGAGCAGCCCCAAAATACAGGGATGAAACACATGCAAAGGAGCTGATACACAACCACAACCTTAAGCTGCAGCAATGACACAGCTTTGATTTCTTTGCTGAAGTATGGGCAAAATGCTTCAATGAGCAGGATGAGAATGGTCACAGCAGGTTTGATCCAGTTCACTTCCAAAGGATTCAATATGAATCATATTTTCTTCAGACCAAGCCGTTTGAATCTTGTGCACACGGTATTTTTGCTGAGTGCAGTAAGAAAATCCCCACACCACACACATAAATATATCCTCTCTAATCTTTACCACATTTGCTAGTTTTGCTTTTCCACTCCAGCCAGCCAAAGGGAGAACCACCTCTCTTCAATGCATAAAACATTATGCAGTATCTTCGAAGAAACTGAGATTTAACAGGGTTTTGCTGCTTTAACATATATATTTCAATTTCACTAGACCAGAAGATAACTAAATCAGCCAAGCAAACCAACTGCAGGTCACAGATGAACACAGTTCTGTCAATTACTTACAGCAAAGTGAAAAGTTACTGAGTAATTGGCAAGTAAGTTGGTTTATTACTTTACTCTAAATTCCCAGAGCTGCCTCAAGTCTTATCTCTAAAAAACAAAGTCAAGCAACCTGCTATGAAATCAAAACTGTCTCCAATGAAGACAATGATTCTTGTTAAATCAGAATTTTAATTGAGACTAGAAACCAAAATTTGAGACTTCTTTAAGGGAGAAGAATTCCACCTGAATTATTTCCAACTGTTTCTTTCCTTTTAATCCAAAATAACCTACAAAAGCCAGTCAGTTTGACTGAAAATATGAAATAAATACCTCTTGTATTTTCTAATTAAAATAATGTTTTGGCAAAGAAGTTACCTCTTCTTGTGCAGCTCTAAGAGGACAGAAACAAACTCCAGCACAGCAGCAGCAATGCTTATAATGGCATTGTACCAGAAGAAAGCCAAGCTCACAAAATTCCCAAGAAAGAAGAGGCTGTTCCAGCAGAAATCTGTGGCTGGGACTGTGTATATTAACCACAAGCGGTATATTCTATTTTCAGCACATATTTAGGATTGCAAATCTCAGTCTTTTTAACGCAGAACAGCCCAGCTTAGGATCTTCTCTTACTGAACTACACCACACCTTGACACCAGGAGAGAGGAAAATATGATTTAAAAACATATCCCAAACAAGACAGCAGCACAGAGACCCTTAAATTTCAGTGATCTGTCAAATCACAGGCCATTAGTTAGTTAACTGGGCTTAACTACAGAAGAAGTTTTTCCATTATTTTTATTTCCTTTTCTTTTTTTCTATGAAATTACTCAAATTCAAGTTTCATGATGTTGATCTTGCAGTTAAACCTCAAAAAAAAAAAAAAAAATCAGAGCTGGAAGGACTTTTTATTAAATTGCTCAACTCTGCCTATGCAGTGCTCTTGGTAATTTGTAGCTCAGCAAGAAACAAAACCAGTTGAAGTTTTCCAGCTTTCCATCAACTACACTTTGCAGCTGAATGTTGACATTTAGAAAGAGATTCTCTATTTTAGAACTTTCAACACCCCAAAGTTTACCCAAATTTGGCCTAGTCATAGAATATAGACATAGTATATAGAATATAAACATTTGAATTCTGCATTTTGATTAAGCTCCCACCTTTACTTTCCTCTCTTTATGCCCTCACAGCAAGTTGTGGGATGAGACTGTGTATGCTCAGCTACTCTGTTTCAATAACATTTTATGACAAAGTGAGAAAAACCATAAAATACCTGTGAATTTGCCCGTTTTTATGCAGGTAGTCCAGTCCCTCCAGCACCTCCTTAAGGATTGTGGCTATACAGGCTTCATCCAGGACACCAGTCTTGTGTTCTCCTTTGGCCACGATGTGCTTGATAATATCCAAAACAGAGCCTAGAGAAGAGTTAAACATCTTAGTTTAAACTAGAAGAACTGATTCACAGTTAAGTGTAAATTATCATCATTTAATATACAAGGAATTCACTGATGATGGTCAGGATGAGCCAGAAGTTGAAGCCTTTGCTGCCGGAAAGAAGAGGCAACAATGCACCCCTGGGTACAGATCCTCAAGGTGGGCTGTAAAACCCCTGTGATCACAAGTAACTGAGAAGTTATTTGAACAAGCCAAAATGTAAAATATACACACACAGGACTCTTGGAAGGTTTTTAAGTAGATACTGATGCTACAGCTGGTTTAGTGCTGAGTACTGGAGAAGCTGAAGGGGGAAATGGAAAAAGCAGGGTGCTGCCAGGACTCACAAGCTGAAGGCAACAAGCTTGAAAAAATTAAGCACTCTTTTTCAGCTCCTACAAATTCTGTGCAGAGGAATAGCACGAAAAATCTAATCTGTTAAGGGGTGGTACAACCCTAACAGTGAAAAAAGTGGAAATCATTAAATAGAGAACAAACGAGCCTGAATTCTGACAGTAAGTCACTTCTTCACTGTATAGGAAACTGGAATAGCTTAGATCCTTCCCTAGAAGCATGTTTAGTCTCTCTCCCAAGCATGGTGTGAATTACATCATCTTCCATGACAAACCCTGTTTTACAGAGCAAACCACTTCTTCTAACTGCACCCAGGAATAAACGGAACCAGTGACTCGCACCAGGCCTCTTTTGCAAGGCCCTGCTTTTCACAGACACTGGGTACTGCCCTCTTTGTATTTGCATCTGGACTGAAGACTCTTCTCAGAACTTTTTATTGCTCCAGCATGGGATGGCTAAGCCCCTCTTCCAAAGCCTGTGCTATTTAGCCCCTTCAAACTTTGGTTTCTGTGGTTTAATAACTGGATAGGGACTAGTAGGGTTTTTACAGCTATGGGCACAAAGCAATGTCAGCAGTACTGGGAAGCTCTTAAAGAATGAGAAAAGCAGGCACAACTGCACAGCACAAACTGCAGCTTTGCTTGTCTTTAAACAGGAAACTTACAGGGAAAGAACATCCCAGTATTAACTTAGCTAGCTTAGAAAAGCTGGGTTCAGTTTTAGAAAAGTTATGGGAAGTTCATTCTTCCTAACTCACAATCAAAAAAGTAAGAGAAAATTATTTTTGGATCTGAAGAACAGAAACTTCCTCTCATGAATTTGGCCTGGGGGAATTAAAAGTTTCACCTTGTAAATTCTTGAAGCAAGTGGAAAATACAATGGAGGTTTTTAGTTTGATTTTCTTCTCACCCTTCAGGTTCAGGTAGACAAAAAACCCCTTTCCTCTTTTATTTTATTAACTATCCCAATTGAATTTCTAGGCCAAAACAATTGTGCAGATCAGTTTTCACTTAGGAAAGTATTTTCCTTTTGGACTCTCCTACAAAAGCAGAGGCTGCAAGGTTTGAATACAAACACCGTGTGGAAAGGCTCATTTTGCACAATTCAAACTGCACAGGAAACAATTACGTGGGTGCACAGTGTCCCTTAGTTTGCGTAAAGCAGTATATGCTGAGCTCATCTAAAAAGCTTGCTGCAGCCAGCAGAGCCACTATTTCTCACTTTCCATCTCCTCTGGCCCACTGGCACAAGCCTCACCTGGACACCAAGACACCCAGTAAACTCAGCAGAAGTAAATTGAAGGATAACTTGGTTGGCCTGAATGGCACCTTCAGCTTCCTCTTACCAAAAAAATCTTTGCTTGCTTCAAGATATTTGCAGAGGACGCAACGTTAACACAGCAAACTCTAACAAAAACAGAAAAAAAAAACCCAGAGGAAAATGAAAAAAAAAAAAAGCAAAACCAGAAATGAGGTTACATAACACCCCCCCAACATTTTATGCAAGAATACTCAGTGTTCAGCCTTCCTTTACCCCACCCAAGCAGAGAAACACATTCATGTTTAGTGAATTTTGACATGAGTCTTACCCAAAGGTTTCACCCAGAGGTAACTCAGGTTGTTTTGACACACGCTGGACTTCCTGCATCAGAGCAAGAGTACCTTTACTGAAGAAAACTAAGATTTCAGATGTTGGAGCTGAACCCCTTCACTGAAATCTCACCTTTATGTTCTGAGAAAAGGATCCTCTGTTGTGTGTCATGAGGACTCACCTGGCCTTCAGCCTATCACATTTTCACATTTAAAGAGTACATGCTTACAAACTTTGAGGCTTCTTATTCTGGACAAGAACTTTTGTGACATCAAAATAAAAACCCACCAAAAAAGCACCTCCACTTCCACTGTTCAGGTTTTTCCTCTCAAATGTGCCTTAATCTGGAGAACAAACTGTCACTTGTTTTAGAAGTCCACTGAAAATATGTGGTTCTTCACGTACTCGTTTTGTCCTCTTTCCACCCACGACTCCGTTAGCAGACTTTGTTCACAAACATTTCCCTTCTCCTGCAAAGGGCTCAGGGAACATGAGGAGGCAGATCATATGGTGCTCAAATTAATTTGGTCAAAATTCCTCAATTTAGCCAAGTTAGAGGTTGCATTTAACCCTGAAAAGGGGGTGGAGGGTAGAGAGACGAGAGGGCACGCACAGAGCCGGCCCTGGTTGTGAAAAGGCTGATTCATACCCAGGCTATATCTGCTCCCAGTCCTGCCTGCCACTTTTTAAGCACATTTATTTTAAAACCACTTTCACACTGAGATGTTCATAGAAGTGGGGGAATTTGCCAGTCCTCTACAGAAAGCAGAACAGCAAAAAAGGATCAGCAAAATGCCCACTGCAGGAAACAGCAGAAAACTGAGAGCCACCTTTCTGTTGGAGAAAGTGTTCTTAGGATCATCCCCCTTTGTCTGCTCAGGGTTTGGCTACTGGCACCATAGCACCATGAAGCTGTGATTTTTCCACCTCACAAATCAATAAGTTTGGGAGTTGGTTCTGACTCACAACTCAACTGCAACTTCATTAAGCACAACACCATGGAATACAAAGAACAAAGCCAAGCTCCATTTCCAAGCATTGCTCCATGCTGTGTTCCAGCATTCTGGCTCAGGAAGCCTGGCATGGAGCAACAGAATAACCAAATCCCCAAAGAGAAACCCACAGCCAAGGTAGAAGCTACTTTGAAAGCAGAAGTCATGGGAATTTCACTGTTAAGGAAAACACCTCCTGCTAGAAGGCCAGGACTGGATTTCAGCATTAGGCTGATAAATTCAAGGCAAAGTTGATCCCAGAGATCTCAGTTAAGTGTGTGACACACTCACTAAGGCAAGACCTCCACTGCCTCAGGATACAGCCAAATTCCCACAGCAACTCCATTATACTGGACCAAGAGATCGGGGAATCAGAATCTAAAGGGGAAAATGACTGTTTTGCACAGTGGCCTGTTCCCAATCCAGCACTACAATAACTGCTAAAATTAACTGGAAACTAATTCAGCTGAACTGGAACCAGGGCCTAAACCACACCAGAGCATGTGCTTTACAAACCGACCACACTGCTGGAAAACACCAGCATGACTGCAGATACTGCCAGCTTCTGAGCCAGCCTCACACCAGTTTAGGAGTAACTGGGGAAGAGAGGGCACATCCAAACACAGCTGGATCTCTGCTTAAATGCAGTTTCACAATGGATTTGTGCTCCATGTGCAAACTGCTCAATCTCACTCTAAGACAGACTCTAGTGGCCAGAGGATGAGGTTCACACTGGAAATAAGGCACCCAGCTCTGTATTAAAGAACAGTTACAAGATTTTCAAGGAGAAAACAAATCCACTACCATGTCTCCAGAAAAGAAAAAAATATCTTTGACTCCTCCCTAAAACAAAACCTCTATTTTAGATAATGCTATGAAGCACCCTGGTGTGTATTATACATGGCATTAGGCTTGATTACTACAATTCCCTAATGATTTTTCTCATTAAAAATGCACAAGTAGCAAGTACAGACTCACAATACAGGAAGGTGAGCCCTAAGTCAGAGAAAGAAAAGAAAAAAGAAATTAAGTTTGGCTGAGGCTGACTGGAAGGCTCTTCCAAGCCCAGAAGGGGCCACATACCAAGAAAAGACAAAACAGGACACTGAGAGAAAAGGTTCAGAACTGGAGTCTGACCATAAATATAAATAATGCTGTCATTAACAAGGATGTTTAAAGAAAGCTGGTGATGAGCAACTGATCTCAAAGCCCAGCAGAAGACAAAGGAAAGGAGACAACATTTAGTGATTGATATGGAAAAAATGCAGCTAAAACAAATTCCTGCCCATCAAATATACACTGTGCAGCACATCAACAGGAAGCCTATGAGATACTGTGCAATCTGATAAAGCATTTAGCATGACTTGTCATTCGTCATCCAAGTGTCTCAGTGTACTCTGACACCAATGGTCATGGAAATGCACCTACTTAGTAAAGAGAAATCTCTCAGCGCAGCAATTGAGAGGGAAGTGGTTTTCTGCTCAAACTCACAAGCTTCCCAGTCTGCTCCAAAAGCTGATAATGCAGTAGCTCCTAAGGACAGCACAAATCAGCAGGAACTCCCTGTACACAGACTTACCCTCAGCTGAGAGAGCCCAACCTGTAACTACTTGTAAGAGAAGTATACTGACTTTTTGGATCTTGACATCAGGCAGACCACTTGCAATGGACAGTCTTGGATCCCAGCAAAAGCAGTCCTGTCTTGCACCCCACACACATATCCAGTAAAATTGACTATTTCAACACCATGAACTATGTGTTTTCCCAAAGATACTGGGTTACCTATGGCAATAAAATGAGATTAAAGTTGCACGGTTCACCACCTCGCTGTTGTGCCCCTGCACCTGCTTATGAAGCCATACTGTAAACGGGATCACTGCAGTAACTGGAAATCCAGTTCTCCAGGCAGGGTGGAGACCAAACAGCCAGGAACTCCTTAAACCAGCTTTGCTGCTGAAGAAAACTTCCGTGTAATCGCACCCTCGGGGCAAGAAGTTCTAATTGTTCCACTGATTCACTTTCAACAGCAAACCACCACAAACACTGAGGCTTCCTGTTCCAAATCCAGAGCACGATTCCTTGACCTCACCTACACCAACAAGCCTGTGGAATGGCATTTAGGAAGCCTGTTTCTGATGCTTCTCCTCAGTAGAGGAAGAAAACATCCCCAGTCATCAGCGACATTGCTTAGTGCTTCAGCACACTGGGGCTGAAGCAGAGAAGGGTATGAAAACCTGAGCAGAAAGGAAAGCTTGTTTGGATCAAGATTACAGATAAATGCAGGAGTATTCCAGCTGGAATTTTACATGCCCCCAGAGGCAGAAAAAATGTACAGCAGAGCTGGTTGCTATGGGAACCATATCTTGCATGTTATATTATAACTTAAGTGACAGAACCAAGATATGCTGCAAGTTAAATGCAAAAAAACCTCCTCCTTTAACTTTGTCTGGGAAGCAGAACAGGAAAATCTAATACTCTAATTTCTAACACAAAGGAGAAAAAAAAAAAAAA
>VZTE01003410.1:21210-53061 GCA_013397775.1 Eulacestoma nigropectus
AAAAAAAGGCCGGTAACAGTACCTGCATTGATTGGCCATTTAGAGGCCTGGCATAAATAGGCTGGAAAATAGGCTGGGGATCACTACACAACTTTATGAGAACCAAAATCTGCCCCAAACCTGACAAACACTGATGTTGAACAGGCTGAATCTCTGAGAAGGGGGAGTTGGCAGATTCACTGCTGCTTTTTTCAAGACATCTCAGCATTACCCATCGGTTTCGGTGAGCCTGACTGCCATCAGAGCCAAGAATTAAATCTGCACCTTGTCAGTCTCTGGCAAACAGACGAAGAAAATGCAAAAGAAGGAAGAGCTGCTTGGATTCAGTACTTCTTGGACTGAGGAATAGAGATACAGCAGGAGAATAGCAAAGTAAAGGAAACACCAAGTTATACAAAACAAAGGAAAAGACATTAACCCTGGTTAAACCTCAGAGGGAAGGCTAAGGAAACTTCTATTTCTTGCCTCCTTCCCTCTACGGCATGTGCACGGATGCATAAGAAATACGAAAAGATTAAGGCAGAAAAGAAGATAATACAATAAAGGGAGCAAAACAGCCTGTTGCTGTTGTGGTAAAGACATTTATAGGAGAAAATCTGAAGACAAACTAATTTTTCATGCTTTTCCTATTACAGTTAGGAGTGGCAATGTATCTACACACTCTGCATTCTGCAATCACGTACAATCCCTGCCATCTCCTGCTTCTGACTTATCCCATCCTTAATTGTTTGAAATTAAGTTGTGTTTCTACAAATAAAATTAAAACTCCTCCAGATGAATTAAAAACAGCATATCTGTCTCCTAAGAAAATAATTCAACATAAACATGAGGATTTCTAAGAACCTGTGGGTTATGCTTTGGTCATAACTCTCCATTGGAATTAGGAGGGGCCAGATCAAAGATTAACACAGCAGAAGCAGAACAAGATGTCCTAACTCTCTGGTAGAGAACTAAGACTTGCCTACCTCTTCTGGTCTGGCTTTCTGAACTTCAGATCAAAGGCTGAAGTTAGAAGTTGATTAGATAATCTTAAAAACTTTTGGAAAATAAAAGGTTTCACTATTTCAATATAGCAATCTCCTTAGCAGATTTCATTAAGAGCCTTCATGAGGGCAGAATATCCAAGAGCCCTAATTGGAAATGTTTCAGTATTTAAAGGATTTGCACAGTTTAAAAATATTCTGGAGGTTTCATCTGCTGTAGGCTAGGACAGGAAAAATTGTTGTGTGCAAGTCACCAGAGCCAGCTGTTTCATAGGACCAACTGTTTGATAGTTATCTACAGCCTTGGGTCACCTGTGAAATGAGAGCTCTTGTTAAAAGCAGGGAGAGTTTAGAAGAGCAAGCAGGTCACAACCCATAAAAACACAGGAACAAAAGCACAGCTGCTCCTCTTCCTACTAAAAAACTGCAGGAGCTTGAGAGCAGGACTGGGCTTCAGCAGGCTTTAAAAAGGCACAAGTAAAATCCATGACAGGAGAATGCCAGGGAGGCAAAAAGCAGGTCAGCAGTTGTCCAGAAATATCCATTGGAGTTTAGTTTGGAGTAACACTGGACCCAAAGGCTGGAGTGTCAAGTTCACTTTACTATGCTTAGAACACTACAAAACTTCCATCATTAGAGAAAAGGGTCTGCAATTTCTATTGAAGGCAACAGAAACAGCAGACACTTCACAAACCTGACACAGACACATGTCACCAGACCTGCAAGAGGGTGTCAGTAACTGGAGACACCAGCAGAGCCTGACCCCCTCTTGTCTCTACCAGCTGCATCTCATCACAGCCACGTTTCTGCCATCAGCAGCTCCACACCTGTTTGGGGTCAGTGCTGCCAGCTCAGACTGCTCTGAGCAGTGACTCCCGCCAGCCTGGCTGGGCTCTGATGCGCATCAGCTCCCCACCGTTACCTCCTGGCTGCTGACAACTTTCAAATATAGAAATCTCCCATCAACAGAGTACTTGTGGAGACAAATAGTTCTGTTTCAGTGACAATGTCAGTCAGGTAATTAAGGCACCTTTGAGTGCACCCTCTGGCTGTCAGAGGAGCAAGGCACTGTTAGACAACAGCATTTCATGGATTTAGAGTATTTTCCCTTGGAGACATTTCTAAAACACTTGCATGTATGACCAGGTTAGGATTCCAACAAAAGACTGTAGCCAGAAAATAAATTAAATTGCACTTACAACAACAACAAAAAAAGCTTGCATTACAGATTGGGCTGTCTTGTGGGCTGTTTATCATATTAATAAGGTCAGTGTTCCTAGGCTGAAATTAAAACCAGTTTCAGCCTGAAATCACACACCAGCACACACTGACAGAAAAGAGACAATAAAATTCTGAACTTTTACCCAGAATAAATTCTCAAGCACAAAAGCCATGATCAAGATACACAATGGATATCAGAATGTATTTCATATGTACTTTTTGAGATGTACAAATCTCTTTGAACATCTAAACAAAATGAAAGTGTTGGGCTGTACTCTTTTGGGTCTGTTTTGGTGCAGGGTTTTTTGTTAGCTTGTTTGTTTTTGGTTTTGTTTTGGGGTTTGAGGGGTTTTTTCCTTTGCTTTTTTTGGTTTTCTGGTTTAAAAACCCGCTCAAAGGTTTTTCCTTTGAGAAATCCAGATCATTATTTTTCCCTCTGGATGACAGATGACCGCAAAATGAGCCACTTTATTACTGATAAGAACTAAGCTCAAAGGAATGAGACGTAGTTTTAGAAGTGTCTCTTGTTACATAAATTACTCAGCCTAAGACCAAGTGAAAATAGTCTCATTAAAAGTGAATGAAAAAGCTCTTCAGTCAGAAAGCTCCAATCATAAGTTTCTTCCCCCATCCTTAAGATTGTGCTGTAGAATTTGCCTATGAGATATGAGATTCCTGAAGCACAGATATTAAAAAAGTATGAAGTAAAAAGTATATAAAAGAAAATAGGTGAAAAATACCTCACAAGGTACCCTCCTGCTTAGAAAGTGACAGGTCATTCTCAAAGTCTTTCTATTTACTTTAGCAATTCCTCCAGCCTTCAAATGATTCCTTTTAAGTGAGAAAACTTAACACTGACTCACAGAAATGTTGGGGAGAGGGAAGAACTACACTCCTACTAGTCTGTCTTCTACTGTATGACCCTACTCTTCAACATATGCAACAGAACAAGAAGCAGTGAGGTTTCCTAGCACTGCTTTACTGCAAGTTCTCCACTAAATGCCAGAGCTGCACACAGGTCAATTATCAGGCTGAAGAACATAAAAGCCCATTTAAAGGGAATATTAAATGAGAAGCAGGTCATCATTCACACCACCAAGAGGCTGGCTCTGAAGCAATGATTATTTTCCCAGAAATTTTCCAGTGTAGTCTTTACATCTGTGGTGCCTTGATAATGACGGTGTGACTTTTTCCCAGCTTTACATAAAGAAAACCAAAAAAACCCCACCTCCACACAAAATTGAGAATAAACAGAGACAACATTTGGAGGTTCAAGGATGAGCCTCATCATGACTTGATTCTGACAGAAAACTGCTGTGACTGAGGCAGCTGTGCATTTTCTTCAAAGAGGTTGTGTCCTCTCCTGGAAAAGGCCAAACCCCTTGTTGCTGCCTCTCCAGCACCCCTGAAACACCATTTCCTTGTGTTGTGGAAACTTTCCCATAGATACACCATTTATACACACAGCAACACTGCCTGCTCTAAGCTGGCTGGGGATTCTTTTCCACACACACAGTCATCATATCTTTAATGACCTTTTATATGTCCCTCTAAGAAAACAGAGGGTATTGCTTAATGACACATGAGCACATGAGACATTAAAAACCCTTTAAGACAGACTTAAGGTTGGCATGGAATTTGACTTCCCCCAAGAGGACTGCTAAAATTCTCTAAAGAACACCTTCAAAGAGACATGTTTTATGGTCATTGTTGAGCTCTTGTGAAAAATGCAAACAGGTTTAGCCAGATTTTTCCACATCATCTTCTGGCACTTTACAGTCCTCAAAATTAAGCCAAGAAGAGAGAAGCCAAGTTGCGGTTTTTTTAAAAGCAAGAAAATAGGGATTTTTTTTTTTTTTTTTTTTTTTCAGTTTTCACTTCCTTTTCACTGCAGTGCCAGGAAAATGAAGTCTTCCTAAAGACAGGCCCAGGATTTAGCAACAGCCCTTTATGTTATCATCCAGAACTTGATTCCGTTTCTTGTCTCAACTGTAACTTAAACAGGGATCCTGGAAAATATTATGACTTCAAATAAAACATTACTGATTCAAAATTTTCAAACTCATTCTCTCAAAAAAGATGTTTCTCTAGTGTCTGTGTTAATAAATCCAGAAAAGGGAAGTTTCCCTGGCTCTGTGATAAGCAGGCAGTGATTTTAAAAAGCTAGTTAGGTGTTACTACTGATGGACATAACATGACAAGCTATTTCTGACCTGAATGGGCTGAAATCAAATATTACTATTCATACAGAATGGCTAGAAAGATGCCTGGTGGGAAAGGACCTGGGGGTGTGCTGGCCAACAGTGGCTGAACATCAGCCAGAGTGTGGTCAGGTGGGCAAGAAGGCCAATGGCACCTGGCCTGTGTCAGCAATAGTGTGGCAGCAGGACCAAGACAGTCCCCTGTACTCAGCACTGCTGAGGCACCTCAAGCGCTGTGTGCAGTTCTGGGCTTCCCACTACAAGAAAGAGTTTAAGGGGCTGGAGCGAGTCCAGAGAAGGGAACGGAGCTAGGGAAGGATCTGGAGCACCAGAAGCAGCTGAGGGAGCTAGGGGGGGCTCAGCCTGGAGAAAAGGAGGCCTGGAAGGACCTTCTCACTCTCTACAACTCCCTGACAGGAGGGTGCAGCCAGGTGGGGGTCAGGCTCTGCTCCCAGAGAACAAGCAGTAGGACAAGAGGAAACTGCCTCAAGTTGCACCAGCGGAGGTTTGGATTGGATAGTAGGAAACATTTCTTCATGGAAAGGCTTGTCAGGCATTGCAACAGGCTGCCTGGGGAGGTGGTGGAGTCACCATCCCTGGAGGTGTTTAAAAGATGTGTGGATGTGACACTTGGGGACAGGGTTTTAGTGGTGAACTTGGCAGTGCTGGGGTAATGGTTGGACTTTCTGATCCTTGAGGTCTTTTCCAACATAAACAACTCTACAATTCTATGAAGTGTCTAATTTACAGGTAGGACGCTTAAGAGGTAAACAAAAAAGAGAGGAAGGAGGTAAGACAGGTTTTTATGCTGCCTTTAGGGTAAAGAAATTGGACCACTCACCTCCACTAAGTAACTTCATCACCAGCCAAAGCTCATCTTTCACCACAAATGATGTGTAGTAAGACACAATGTTGGGGTGATGGCACTGACTCATGGCTTGAATTTCTTTCTGTAGAGAAAAATAAAACATTAGCAGTTGGACACACACAGTGATTATTACTCCTCGGGCACAGAGGTTATCTCCCTCAAGACACAAAGAGAGTGCAAAGAAAAAGGATACCTAGAGGGCAAATGTAGAAAATCCAGAAATACTCTAAACACTCAGGCTGCATCATACTAGAAACAAAAGGTATTTTAGGGTGTTATTCCTGTCTGTCTAGAGGAAGAAAAAGTGCACCAAAAATCACTTGGTAACACCATCAAAGTGGTGGCAACCAAAACACCTGCATGCCGCTATAATAGAATATTCCCAAAACTTCACTCCAGTTTGTGACCTTAGAAGTTCATGCTGACTTCTCCTTTCAGTAAGACACGATGCAATAGATGCTTAATCTGTTGAAGACTATCATTTGGATGAGAAAGGGAAATATTGGCCTCTGGGGAAAAAAGGGCCTCTTATTCCTAATGTTTCATCCCAGCAGAAAAGCAGATGGCTTAGCTCAATCAGGTTGAAGGCAAAAAGGATAGCTGTATCCTTTGTCATGCTGGAAGAACAGGGAGATCACTTTGAGATTAGAAAGTCAGTAGCTACTACTGATGGAGGACAACATGAAATATGTTAAGATATATAAATTGTTTTGAGTTTTGACTGTGCTTAGTCTTAGTTTTGGTTATGGGTTCAGGGTTGAGGCTTTCCAAGTTATGGAGAGAACACCACCACAGAAAACATTGACTGATGTCATTATGCAAGCACAAATCACCAGTTTGGACAGAAAGACTCGCAGTTTCTTGGCTGTCTGTAGACAAAAGCCATCCACTGAGCCAAGCCTGGCACCCTGCAATGCACCCAGCTGAGCCTTTGTGCTTCAGCCAAGTCCCCCAACCTGTCAAGCTGTAGCCTCCAGCAGCACTCACCCCAGACACTCATCCCCTCATACCCTGAACTTCTGCTCTCAACTACAACATTCCTTCACTGGACAAAGGGAAGGAGGAGATCACGGGCCCTTCACCCCCTGATCCTCCCCTCCCTCTCTAAGCACAAGACTTCTCTGGTACTGAAGTACAAGAGAGAGCTCTGAGAAGAATTCGCTCGTGCCTAGGACACCCCACAAATGCAGCACATTCTCCTCCTACTGCCATACAAAGCTCTGCTTGTGACCGAGTTCAGAGTAAAGCCACTGCTTCCCCTTGGCAAGGCCCGAGCTGGCAATCACAGCTCCAAAGGAACAGGCTCATGTTGATTTATCCACTTAGCACTGCTTTTCAGGGAATAGGTGCATTTGAGGAATCCAAAGCAATTGGTTCCTCTTTCTGCTTCCCCAGGAGAGGCACCAACTTTCCAGGAAACTTAACAAGCAGATTAAAGAAGAATCCTTCTAAACAGGAAAGCATATTTGAAGAGTGGGGAATAGGCTATTCATCTCCATGTAGCATACTCTGACTAAAAAACACTCTGTGAAAATAAATACAGCCTAAAACAATATATTCTGCTTACTCTGACAGCTCCAGCTCCCTTCCTTGCAAACTTTCACTTGTGTCAAGTCATTTTTCAAAGAGGAAATAAATCAGCAACTTTGAAGTTTTCTGTGGTTCGCTGTAGTTCTCTCTCTGACAATTAAAATATACTACATGAGCACAAGTGGCACCAGAGGAAACCAAGGTGGAAAGCAGCAAGCAGGACTGGTAATCCAGCCCATCAGCCACACCTGCCCCAAATCCACCACTCTCAGAAATTATCTAGAGGAGCTGGTTTTATATTTTCTCAGCTAGACTGCTCAAAATATTTTGAAGCAGTTCCCTGGGAGATCAAGAGAGTAATATGAGAAATATATACAAACATTGCATATTTAATATATATTTGTGTATCCTATTGGAGTACAGGAGGCAACGAGACAAAGCCTGGACCAAGTTTTCTTAAGAGCCTAGACCTGGATCAGATCTTTGCCATTTAAGCAGCCCTGTACTTCAGAATTTTTCAGGCGTTCCGTGACACTTAGTTACCATTTTATTATTTTCTAATAACTTCCTCTCTCATTCACTACCACAGTCTGCTCCCTGGGCTGGGAAGCACAGCAAAAAAAGAAAAATAGCTCAAGTCTGTCATGTGCACCAAAGCATAAAGATGAAAAAGAAATAACCACAAACCTGATCTGTGCAATTAAACACCTCTGTCAGCCAGTGGATGTATAACACAGGCAGATTAATCCATTTCTCACACAGTGTAGCACAGCTCTGAATAATTAATTGCATCACAGTCCACAATGTTCAGTGTTTTTACATTATTACCAATCAGAAGGAGCAGCAGCCAGGCTGACTTTCCCTCCCACCCACAAATCCCCCACTTCATTTTCAGCAGTTTTCTAGGCTAATCTCACACTGACTACATCAAAGCTTGGTTCCTCTTCTCCCCTAAAGAGGGTACCAACATCCTGAAAGCTCAACCCATACAATTGTTGTAAGTGATAGTGGCAAATCACAGGGGCTTTGTGGTTAAAATGCTTCCTGGCATAACTCAAGGCAAGGCAATTCTGTCATACATAGTCTGCTCCAGCAGTACAAATGCAGGGGCTGAAGGGCTGTAGCTAAAGCAGGAATCCCACTCAAGGACCACTGGGCAGCTCTGCTCAAATGCATACTTACAGAAGGAGGGTATAAAATGCAGCAACAGCCTTTCTGTGTGTAGTAAGTGCAGCTTTAATACTATTCCCAAAGGCTTTGGGAGAGTTTGCTGCTCTTCAAACACAACAAGGTCATAGCAGGCAAAGGTTTCCTCTACCCCCAGATAACAGAGCTACAACTGTGCTTTCCACATTTTCCCCAGCATCAAAACCGCATCGGAAGACCGCTAATAAAAATCTCAGTGATTTCCACACCTCTGTAATAATTTATTTGGGCTGCTCTAAACAAGTTCTAAGGTGGAAAGGTTGCTTTATTCCCTCTCTGCCGGCAGCCATGGGTCACTTGATACAGACCTCCAAACCATCCACAGATGCAGTGGGCGATAAGCAGCTCTTCCACCCAACACCCCTCACACTCCATGGCTTCAGTGATGAGAGACAGCCTTCCTGCCAACTCCCATAAATTGTTCTGCTTTCTGCTCAGCTATGGAGAAGGAATTCCCGACAAAAACATGTCTAGACACAGGCAATGGTTTGGAAATGGTTACATGCTCACCCTGGGCGGGATATTAAAAATATCTGTATTGTCAAATACCAAAAGCAAATAGACTGGGATTAGCTCTAAATGCCTCCATGGCTTCCATTAAGGGTTCTGACAAATGTTTTCAGTACTTCTACAGGCAATAAAAGAAACATTTCAAGGCTTGCAAAACAGCAATAAAACTGCAGTGAAGTATAATCTAGAATCATAAGCAACCTATTAGTCTCCTGTAAGTCAGACATACTTCTGGAGATCTGCTATTTTGGATGAGGGCTTATTTGCCCACCGTCACACAACTGAAGTTTGAATTAATAGGGGCGGGTTTTAGCTACAAGCTCAAGTTTCTTAATGGTATTTTCTTTTCACATCATCACCTTTTAATCTGTGTTTATCTGCCCCTGAGGCTTGCTTCAGAGGCACTTGCTCTCAAATACAGGGATAAAAATTGTGCTTTATTTAGTTTTACTTCCTACACGTTGACATGAACTCAAGAGATACAGCACAGCAGCACAGCGCTTTCATGTGGCTACCTGCAATGTCAGAGGAGTCCAGAAAGTTGTCAACTTGGCCCCCCCTGTTTGAAGGCAATCACAACCATAAGAGAGCTGGGAAGGGAAGGCATGGCTGGGGCAGAAATCAAAGCAGGTCAGATGTGATCACCCCTTGAAAACACCAATGCTTCAAGTATAGCTGGCAAAGATCTTACACCATGAGATTTCAGCTGAGAGATAAGGCATTAAAGCTGCTCTCCATCCTTTTAAAGCAGGATTTAGAGCTCCAGTCCTACAGGCAGCCATAACCTTTTGCTCCAAGTGAAATTTTAACGGTTTAGCTAAAAGGTTGTAAAATTGACAATAATAATTCATTTGCCTTTTGAGGCAGCAACATAAATAAAAATAAAAAAATAAAACCAAACATGTTCTCCTACCAAAATGAACTTGAGAGACGTTAAGAAGGTGGGGGAAAAGCACAAAATCAGAGACTCTAATTCAACTCCCACTCCTTGGATTATGCAGTTCAACTCCTTGCCTGAAGGGGCTACAGGAGCTAAACCGGCATGAATAAAGGAAGAGGGGTTAGGTCAGCCCTAGAACAACAGTGGAAAAGTAACAATTCTGAAAGGGATAAACACACTTCATCCATTAAGTGATGGGAACAAAGCAGTCCCATGGCAAATCATTCAGCAGTTGCCCATTTTAATGGCTACTCTTCAGCCTCGGTCAGTGGTCGTTCCCTCTTTCAAAGTCTTCAGCCTTAGTGGAAATGTACTGAAAGACGTAGGTGTTTATAAATTGTTGTGGTGTAGCAATTCCTACGTGGCCATTTTTTATTGGTTTCAGCCAAAAAGCAAATAGGCAAGTGACTGGTTCCTCTCACGGATACAAGCAAGCCAGCTTTACCCACATCACCAACTAACCTATCACTGACCCTTACAGTTGTTCAGATCAATACCCAGTGCTTACAGCTCAACAATGCTTTCAGTGTGATTAGTGCCCACAGACAGCTGCAAACTCTCTAAAGCTCTTTACATGCACCATCTCGTGCTCATCCAGTCCAAGTGAAGGAAGACATTCTATGTTCAGGATTTCACCCACCATTAATCTTGATGTTCATAGTGAACTCTACACAAAAAAAATCCCAAACAAAACCAAACCAAAACCTAAACCAGTCCAGTAATTAAGACTTCTGTTGTTGTTGCTTTGCTAAAAAATACAACCAAGCTGTACCCAGCATAGGTTTAAGTCTTAAGCTGCAATGCCAACGTGCAACACAGCGGATCAAATAACCATGCAGAAACCACGTATCATACATAAGACACCCTTGGCACTGACGGTGGGGACTTTTTCCCCCTGGAGTAAGTGTAAAGATCCTCAGGCCTGGAAATGGAATTATAATGGCAATTCCCATCAGATGACAGGCATGAATGAAACATCTGTACTATTTCCACAGCAATCTGCTGCTTTGTTCCCAACAACCTCATAGTCTGGTTAATTCACTTGTAGGAAGTGCTCTGTCAGATCAAAGGCAGTTCAATATCCTGTCCAAGTCTTCAAAAGAAGGTGTAAAAACCCTATAAAAAGCAGTTACACAATTATCTGCCCAGAGGGTAGACTTCTGACTGAGCTTGGGCAGTTAACAGTTGGCTTATGCTTTAAACCAAGAGAGTTCATAATCCTTTTTTAAAATCCTATCTAATTTAACCTTCTCAACTATAGGTTGATTTATTTAATCTCATGCAATGTTTGATCTCCATGTTATTGGCAGCAAGCTCTCTGGGTTATTTCCACGAAATTCTAGAGGACATTTCTGTTTAACTGCAGTTCAACTTGTTCCCTCAGCCTCCTTAACTGCCCTCTGGCCATAGCAGTGAAAGAGTAGTACCTTCACTTCTTGAGTGCAGACCTGTCAGGCCCAGTCCTAATCAGTCTCTGTAGTACGAAGAATTTGGAATCTCTTTCTAGGAACAGCAACACCACATCTCCCGTGCTCTTTCCTGAGCCTGTCTCTTGTTGAATCATCTTAGGGAATAAACAGGCAGCATTCCCCCCTAGCTGGGAAAGCCCAATGTGAAATATCCCATAGCTTATGTTTCCCTCTCTGCTGTTCAACATTCCTGGTAACTGCTAAGCTGACAACCCACGTCATCTGCTACTCACAGAGAAAGAAGTCTCCATCTGGATGAAAGAAAACTCAGCTTTAATTGCACGAAAATGAAGCAGAGTTTGTAGGACAGAAGGGAGATTTAAGGCCTTTTAGATCAGTAATTCTTTAAAACAAGAAAACACTTATACAAGAAAAAAGACTGGAGGCATGGTTATTTTGAGGCAGATGTTACACCACTGTTTCAAGGATTGGCAACAGCAGCAAAGCAACCAGCATCCCACAATGGAAAAGAGTAAGAGCAAAACACAGCACTGAATGGTGTGCAGCTGTGAAATACAACACATGAGCAAGCAGACTGTTTGCAAACCCACACCAGTGTGGTTGTTAACTACCGCGGGTTGCAAGACAAATAAGAAGTGGAATTGAATAAATTCCACTTCAGTAATAAACCAAAAAGTCCAAGATCATTTGTAGACAACACTGTGTTTGACCACCTCTCCTTACACTCCACTCCCAGTCACACCCCTGAGCAAGATCATTATAACCTACATTGTACTTCCCTCAGCTGAATCCCACAAGCAGTCCAGCAAAGATCTGGGAGCATTCAAGAATAAATGTACAGGGAAAAAGATAAAAATGAAGCATGGAAATAAATTCCTGACAAACATCACCTAATTCAGCAGCTGGGTTAGAAAGAGGCACATCTTTGCACAGCATTACTCCTGCTGTCTACGCTCTTTACAGCAATTCGCACTCCAGCTGAAGAGCTGAATGCCCTTGACTTGGCTTGCTCATGATTCAACAAAACTGGGCCTTCCTGCATTTTCCATACTCCACAGCAGCAATAAATAAGTCCAGTGCATTAACCTAGAATGTCATACAGTATATGCTAAGTGTGCAGTTTATTCCTGACCACCCACACAGCTCAAATATATATTGAGATAAAAGGATCAAGATCAATACCTTTAATGAGCCAAGTCATAGCACTTACTCTAAGCATGGCATCTCCAAAGCAAGGACATGGTCCCAGATTTCCTTGCCTCTGGACACCTGCTAGGCTTAGAGGAAGCTCAAGGCCACTCATCCATCCAAGTAGTGATAGAGCCGCTTACTCTGCATTTCCCACTCCAAATTAACCTTCCTCTTCTCCCCCATCCCAAGAAGTAGAAGTGCCAGCCACTAAGCAGCATTGAAAGAGGTGTATAAGAACCAAATCATCTTTTCAAGGACAGCAGAACTGTTTGCTGGTCTCCTTATCCTCTTACAAGCAACGTGACACTGTTCTACCCTCTCAGCTAGGCAGATTCTGGGAATAAGGAAGCTTACTTCAACAGGTAAGTCTACGGGTCGGAGGCACTGTAGAAAAATAATTATAAAATAATTTAAACACAATTTTCCCTTTGCTATCACACTGCCCAATGAGCAGGCAGTGCTGTAACCCAAGAGCACTCTCCCGACCCCAGGCAGGAAAGCACAGCTCACCATAAGCTGACTGTTGTGCTCAAATGCCTTCAGAGCGACAGAAGGATAATGGAGCTCGTGAAAGCCACAGTTTGTGATTTTAACTGCACTGGGGGAGAGAAGAAAGCAAGGAGGGGCCATAACATACCCCAGTGTGAATTCATCATATTTGTCTTTGTATTTGCTTCTTAAAGCACCTGTAACCTGCAACCATCTACAGTTACCTTTTTTTTTTTTTTTTTGTGGGGAGGGAACACCATAATCCTGCAATAAGAAGTAGTTGCTCAAAAAACTTAAATAAACTAATTGGGAAAACTGCCATGAAGGAAGACTACAAGAAATTTGAGAATATTTACTTTAGTGTAGAAGCAGATATGGAAACAAGATAAAAAGAAGTGAAGGTAAGAGCACACAGAGCTGGGAAATCAGGAACTTCCATTCTTTTGACTCTTGCACTGAGAAACAACACTGGTGATCCAACAGACTGACAAATTCAGAACAAACTCAGGGAAAACACTTTTTCACTCAACACATCTACCTCAGCAACCCCTGCCCCAGGAAGCTGCTACAGCTCAGAACCATCTTCGTGCCCCTCCACCTCTCCATGACTTTTAAATTCAAGAATATTTACAGCTGCTTACCCAAGCCCAGAGAAGGACCCACACCAGATCCCGTCACAAAACTGGAAGCTCTGGAGAGCTGACAACAGCAATACATTGCAGGCCTACCCATAACAGGAAAAATCATTGAGAGGAACAGGTCAGCCAGAGACTCAAAATATGCAATTAGAAGTACTTCTCTAGAATTACACATCAAATCTCTGCTGTGTCTCTTTCTGAACCTAACCCTTTTTAGCCAGAATTGGCAATTACTCAAAGACTCAGTCTCAATTACTGCATCCTGACAATGCAAGCAGGAATACCACCGAGGCAGGGTAGTATGGGCAAGCCACATAAAAGGCTTGAAAAGGATACCAAGGGTTGGTATAAGGACAAAAAGACCAACTGTGAGAAGAGATCCTGAACTCTTACACTAGCACGAGCTATAAGAGGATTTGAACACAGTCCATTTTGAGTCCTACATGCAACCCTCCACAGGAGCACTAAAATGTGACAGACTGAATGGAGCCTTTCCTCTTTACCAGGGCAGATTTGCAGATGCCTATAATGACAAAAATAGCATTAGACATTAGATGGAAACTGGAACTGTGGTTCAGGTGATTTGCTGAAGATTGTACAAATGTAGAGGTAGCAGGACTCCCAAATTCCACCTCTGTTCTACCTTCTAAATGCAAGCACCAAAACAAGTGCCTGAGGTAAACTACACAAGCTGTTGAGATGCAAGTGGACAGACAGACAAGGTAGGATTATAAAAATCCTAGAGAATTGCTTTAGAAGAAAAGATGGTACCAGGCCTCATCTCTGTAATGCCAGTATTTACTATGGAGAGTTTTGCCCCAGAGAGCTTTCTCATTCTAGTGGAGACACCTCCATGTTCACAGGAATGTCTGTTTCTGCCTGGCTTAAATACAGGAACCTTCCAGATATGAGGTGAATGTGACAACCACTGCACTGCAGAGGCACCAGCTCACACACACACACAGAGAAGAAAATCAAGCCCATCAACACAGGAGTCAGATGAGAAAAAGGGAAATTTCAGTTACCACAGCTACCGCAAAAATCTATTTTTCATTGAGATAACCTTGAGAAAAGAGGCACAGAGCAGCAGAAAATTAGAGAGCTATAGCTCCAAAGGATTCTGTCTCCTGTCCTGAACTCAGAATTACAGGGGTTTCCATATGGCAGCCTGCAATATGTCAGTGATTCCTTTAGCTGGCATCAGTACCAGAAAGAGATTAGGAACAACAGCTAATTCATTCACTTTTTCTCTTTACAGGTAAAGAGGAAAAAAATGTAAAGAACTGCAGGAAGGGAAAAGAAAGCGAAGCTATTCCCTTAAATTTGAAATGTTCTGAAAGCATGTAGTTCTAGATCCCCCTCAAACTTCAGAGCTCTTGTGGGTACAGCTGAGCTTCACACTTGCACATTAGCTCACTTCAAAACAAAGGGATTATACAAAGTGCTGAGCTGTAAACAAACAGTCTGAAGTTTTGCAACAGTTGATCTTTCTAACATTTTAAGTACCATGTCCCACAACCAGGACAACTGAGCTGCCTCTAACAAAGTCAGTCAAGTTCCCTCACCTTCATCCCACCTCAAGAAAGGTTTTAAGGCACTGGGCAAAGAGATATTTTAGAAATAACTGAAATAAAACTCCCCAGACAATTCTGATTGCATACCAGGAGTTCATCCATGCTCGTCTGACACTTCTCAAGATTGATCCGTTTAATCGCCACCTTCTCCTTCTTCGGAGCGCAGAAGGCTGCCTGGACCACCGCAGTCGCTCCACTCCCTGGGGGGAAAAAGAGAGAGTTACCAACACCTCACGGACTTCAGCAAGAAAGGAGAGGTCAGACAACAAAATTCCAAGTGCCAGATAGTAAAGACAGCAGAGCCAGGTAAAAACTCAGTGAAAGCCCTCTAGGCACTCCCCACTGTGCAGCTCCATAGGTTGGCTCAGCCGTCACACCCAAGTGCTGGGCAAACTGAAGGAAAACAAGTGGATTTTTATGATCTCTTCCAGGGATCATTACAGCTCTGCAAATCAAAAACCCTCTCCAGACTCCAGCTTCCCTATAAAAGAGTGATTCTACTCATGTACTTTTAAAAGATATGCCACTGAGGTCACACAGACTTTTAACCTGATGTGTTCACCCAAAGTGTCAAAACAAGCCACTCTTTGCTACTGACACTAATGAGATTTTTCAAATATTTTTATGCACTAATTGCTGTTCTCATCTCTCCTCATTTTATGCAAAGACATGAGGTAGGTTTCACTCAAGCAGGTTCAGCTCCAGCTCTCACACTGGCTCAGTTTCTGGGTTGAAAACTTCAGCCAGAAAAAATTTAAATTCCACTAGGGAAAAAAAATACCACATTTTAACGTACGTTCCTTCCAACTGCTACAGGTAGGGAGTTCTGGATTTAAAGTGCTCAGCAACATCATATCCTTTGACATGAGAAGGAGTTTGCAATAGTGAGACTTAAAATCTATTTGATATTCATTTTTGCTGGCCTCCAGAAGCTGTTGCAACATTCACCTCTCATCAACAGGACACCTTGTTGCTTTACTTTCTACCTTCACCTTGGTTCCCCACATTTACACACTTCATTGGAAAGGAGTAAATGCAAATTAATAAAAAAGGGGGTAGGATATGTGGAAAATAGCTCAAAAGTTCCTATTGCCAATACCTAAAAAATGCTAATAAAAATAAACCCACAGCTATTTTGTTTATTATCCCAGGCATAACTCTTGAGCCCATCTGGGCTGAGAGAAATGAGAACAACTATTCTGCATTTTGAAGTAACACACCTCTTTTAGCAGATTCTCCTATTTTTAACACCATAAAAACTACTTCCAGCATCTGCAATTCAGGTAAAGCACATTTTTGCAAGCTTTATGATTTTTTTCTAGTACATTCACATAAACTGGGGGCAAAAACTTTCATCTTTAAACAAAAGTTACTGAAGCTCCCTACAAAAGCTACTGAAGCTCCCTACAACCACCATCAAGAATCTTCTCACACCAAATTGTACCAACTCAAATAAAGTTCCAGGCAGGAGAAAGAGCCTGAAACCCAGACCTGAAAGATACAGGAAAAATGCTCCATTCCAAGTCACACAGAAATAAACTGAAAAGCCCTGAACTGTGGGACTCTGCTTCTCTAATCTTCAACCAGTACCTGCTATAGTGGAGCTATAGGACTTTGACTTCACTTTATATGGCATGGCCAGTGCACCCTGGACAACAGCATCAGCTTGCCAGGACTCCCTGTACTCAGGAGTTTATATTTTAATGGCAGAAAGCAAAAGTGTGCAGAACACAAAATGCTAAGGTTGCTAAAGCTTTATTATTTCACAAAGCAAATGGGTTTTTAAGTTCAAGACTGAGGCCATTTATTACTTGCACACATACTGTTTTTCAGAGACTATTCATAGCACAAGGCAAAACAAAGTCACAAGGAAAAGGACAGCAATAACAGCAAGAATATTTACAAGGGGCTTTGAAAACAAAGTTTGAGTGCTGTAAGCAGGTTCTTGAGCAAATGACAGATGATGTAGAGGTCTATGCAGATATTTAACAGAAAGTGCTCAGAAAGAGCAAGGAGGGGAGGTTTTGACAGCAGAGTTTGGTTAGACTGCCAGGAGCAGGGCTGAAATACACAACATTAAGAACAGGACAAACATCCCAAAAGCAAACCTCCACATACACTCCCTGTAGTCACTGCCCAGCAGGTGCAGAAATCCAGCATGAAAGCAGCAGTCCCAGCACAAATGAATTCCAGCTCACTGGGAATCCTGGGTGGCACTGACCTACTCTCTCCACCCAGTACCTGCTTCTCTTGTTTTGTTTCTGCTGCTTCTTTGGTGGGGGGAAAAAAAGTAAAAACACAAAGGCTCAAGACAAAGAGAGCAGAGCACACAGAAGTGGTGACAAAAGGCAGAAGTGAGTTTGAACTTCCTAGCGCTGCTGCTCTCCCTGCAGCAATAGCCTTTTGGAAGTCAGAACAAAAAACAAACAGTGTATCATTTCTTTGGAAAGAGTTAGATCCCAGAAGAAATGTTGCTGCTGACACATTCAAAGCACAAGTATTATGATTTCTTTCTTTGGATGTCTTGGTGCATAGTAATAGAGGTTGAAAACACAAGCCAGATGCTGGAAGAATATATGACTGTGCACCTCAGAGCACTGTCTTGTCACAGAACCCTTTTCACTCCCCAGTTAGTTTTTCAGTGCATATTTTTACCTCTAAAGCTACCTGTCCTCATCAGCACAGCTGTCTGTGTTCAAAGACTCTTTCTGGATACCTCAGACACTCAGTAGTGTCAGCATATTCCTGCTTCCCCCACAGCATGACATCCCAGGATTTCTGTGCCAGTTAAACCCAGTTTGTGTAAGCACATCTGGCAGAGGTGCTTCTTACAATCCAGATGCAACATCACTGTGAACCAAATCCTTCACAAGATGAAGTCCGGGGCTTTATAGAAGTCACCACACAAAGAATAGCTTTGTGTTTTATTCTTTCAGGATGTAACTACCAGAAACAATAGATACAGCCTAATTAAAAGCAGGACCACTCATGCTACAGCTCCTTTCCAGTCCTCGAGTCTGTGGGATCAATGCTCACTAGGACTTCAGGGCAAAAAATCCTTTTCACTGAGTGTTGGACAACACCCCAGTCTACAGGGACCCGATCTGTTATGAGTGTATGGCATTATTTGAACAGTAATGAAATCCCAAACTAAATCCTTCTGGGCACATGGCAGGGAATCATCTGAACTCAAGACTCCTCCCATTTAATTCCCCGCTGCTCCTACTTTTCTGGCAGCTCTCTTTAGTTCGATCACCACCTGCTCTCCCCACTCCCCCCTCTCCCGCTAATTCGTCATTTCTTTCAGCTCCTCTGTAGCACTAATTATAGAGAAACAATGAAATCTCAAAAGCGTATCAAGCGAGGATTAAGCCAAGCTGCAGCACGATGTGCCACAAGCAAGCTGCTCTTTGGTGGCAGCAGCGGCGTGCCGTGCTTCTGGGACCAAACAAAGACTGGTTTCCATGCTTCTTTGGAGAGTTCAGAAAACATGGCAACATGGGCACTTCAGGCTTTGCAGCCACACAGTTTGTTTATTAAATGCCAGAATGGCAAGAGAAAGAAAGGAGAGAAGCGGCAGCAAGGATGCTGAACACATTGCTAAGTGAAAACAAGCACAGGGAGAGATGAAACCAACACAGAGAAGAAGAAGTTCATCAAGGAGGTTTTGTAAAGTTTAAGAGCAGGTAACAAATATATGGGGAACAGTGGGAAGAGACGAGATTTCCTGGGCTGCTACGAACAGCCTTCAGTGAGGAAAAACTGCAAGGGCAGTCTGTGCCAAGGTAGCACAACTTGGACAAACCAATTCTCCCAGCAGCCACAGATCTGCGATCAGAGCCAACTGCAGTCCCAAAGATGTGGGCAGCACAGGGTTAGTGTTCCTGTGCTGGGTTCCTGCTCACTCCCCACCTCAAGACACTCTGATCAAGGTCAGTGCTGAAGCTCTTCCCCCCGCCTCTCTCAAGATCAGCTTTCGGAGAAAATGTGCTCCCTGGTTAATCTCTTCCAACATAACAGCTTAGCAAAACAATGAAAACTGGGCACAGCCAAATGCTTGCTGCTTTATTCCTGAAAAGCAGGAGATCATTTTGTTGAAGGGTGATGGGGAGGAAAGAGACCCCAAATGGGTATTAGGATCTGCTTAATACCCTCTGCTTTTGCCTCTGTAGGCTCTTAGATACAGTTCCAACCCCTAGGATAGCAGCTGCAAAATTCCTGCATAAGAGGGTCACGACCTACTTTAGAAAACACCGCCTTAAGAGGAAAACATACCCTTTCTAACCCTTGCTTCTTTCATGTTTCTATGATTAAATGGCTTTCAGAAATAAAACCAACCTCTGAAAGGATTAAAATAACCCAAATAAAAAAGTCCCCAAGCACTCAGTTACTGAAGCCTGATTTTTCAGGTTATCTCCTCTAGACCCCTGGATCCATGCTTCCTGTACCTTCAGCACCCACAGTTCCAGCCTGAACTTCTCCTTAAGTTGAGATAAACTCCCCATGAAAGCCCAGCATCAGCCTTTAAGGCACGCTGGACACCATGTCTTCTATAGCTGCAAAGCTTACATGAAGCTTCCATTTTTGAAAATAAATACAAACCCCATGAGATCTCCGACGAAGTTAAAGGAAACCAATTATTACAAGGCTAATTGGAGGAACTGAAAGACAGGGGACTGACCAGAGGATACAGCATGTTCCTACACACTTTGTCTCCAATTTAACTGAATCTCTACAGCCACACCAGGACATTGCAGCTCTCCCAGTAAGACTGGGATGAACTGCACCAATACCTCTTCCCCAGGCAAATGCAACTGAAGCCAGAGATCCTCTTGGCAGGGAGATCTGCTTAAGCAATGGAACAGTCATGCCAAACAGTCACAAGACAAGCATCAAATCCTGGCTCTAGGATAGCATTCTCTGACCACGTGCAATAGAGATTTGAAGTAGTTACATGGAAGGAGGACTCACAAAACAGTGTTGCCCGAGCTTTAAATTTACTTCAGGCATCCTGGGAGATGTGAAAGTTCACTGTAGCTCAGATGCTCACAAAGCTGTTACAATCAACAGGGGACAGGTTCCATAATAGTCTTGGAGCATCCGTCCTTATCCTACTGCAGTATCAAATACCCTCTGTAGAGGAAATATTCTTTCCCAGGGTCAAATGAACAGTACAAACTACTTAGGTTTGAAGGAACCTCCAGCCTATCCTCCTGCTGAAAGCAGGATAAAATCCCAACTTAGATAAGGTTCCTCAGCATCTAATTCAGTCCAGTTTGAATTTTCTTTAACAAGAGGTATTTCTACAACCTTTTTGGCTGTTTCTGTGTTAGACCACCCACGTGGTACAGCTTTTTTCCCCCCTTGCTAACTAATCAGATCTCCCAGCTTTGCTCCCAACCTTGATCTTTCACGGTGCACCTCTGTGGAATTCAGCTTCATCTCCTCTAGAACTTCCCACTAGACAGCTGAGGACAGCAACAACTCTGCTAAGGCTGGAGAAATCCAGCTCTCCACACCTTCCCCCGTAAGTTATATTCTCAAGTCTCCTTCAGCATTAGGCCACGCTCAGCCAAACACCTCTGCATAACCCTGCCCTGTGCTTCCACCCTTCCCTGCACACACACGACCTCTCTATTTTTAAGCAAGATCTGGAATCCATCCTCCACTATCTGGAGTGCGGTGCCAGAAAGCCGCTCGTGACGCAGGCTCTGTTTATAATTGTGCCCCCGGGTTTTCCTCTTATGAACAATGCACACAAAACACTTCCCTGCAAGGCTGCTCCGGACCAAGCAATGACTTTCAGGTTCCAGGTACCCCAAAGCCCAGGAGACCTTTAATGCTTTACAGCTGAGGCTCGGTATTCATGTCTCTGCAGGCTCGCTCCATCTCTAGGATCCCTCAACTCTTTGACAGCTTCATGCCAAAGAGCTGTGGGAGCCCTACTCTGATTACTCATTCCAAGGACAATACAGCAATAAAACAAGAAGCTACAAGACTAGGAATAGAACTTCTTAAGCATTCTTACAGAGCACAGGGCAAATACAGATCTAATTAAACCAGAAATTAAATACCAGATTGCAAATTCAGACTGATCTTGCATTGTATGGTCCATGTGCTACAAAGGCAAAGTGATGCCTATATTTTCTGCACCTCATTTGAGGCTTCTGGTGAGAAGAGTCCTCTTGCAAAGAATGAACTGCTTCTAAAAACAAGCTAGTAAAAAAAAAAAAAGCCTACTATCGAATTTCCAGCCAACTCAGCATGGGGTGGGAATACTCCTTTCCCCAAGCAGGACTTGGTAACAAGAGTCCACTGGATGTCAAGTCTTGCTGGCACAAGCCCCACGATTCAGGAAGAGTGAAGTAATGCAATGTTAATGGTCCCTGATTATGTTTTTCAAGCTGTCTCCCCACTGCATGTCACATTCTTACTACAAAATGGAAGATGCAATGTACAGCAACAGCTATAAATAGCATTAGTAAAACCAAAGTGAATTCTTAACAGGACTCGGACATACTGCTAGTACTGCCACAGAGGGGGCAAAAAGTCTGCTTACCTGTGGAAAGGAAAAGGCTTTCACAGCAGTCTGCTCAGCATGAGACTGCAGGAAGAGTGTTAACAATTCTACAAGTGGAGCTGCAGCCCCAAATCAGCAGGAGGATCACTTGGGTGCTTCTAGCACTGCCCAGAGAGAGCCCAAACAGCAAGCTGGCTCTGAGTACTGCTGTTAAGAGACACTGGGAGCAGCAGCAAAACCAGTCAGGGAGAATTCAGTTGGGTTTGCTCTGTGCCTGTTTGGGAGACCTGTGGGAAACTGAAGCAGCAGCGGAGCACTCCACATTCAAAACACAAAAAAGTTACAAAATCACAGTAGTGAGCACTGCTCGCCTCCCACAGCAACGGGGGAGTGCAGACATGCACCTACCCCCAGGAAGCTCCCAGAGCTGCGCCAGGACAGCCACACTCACTCCCAGACACCCTTCCACAATTCATTCCCAATACAAATTTACTATGAATATTTCTTCCTATTGAGAGAAGGGCTTTACATTTATTTCTTTACAAACTGAAGGATGACACATCCACAGCACACGCACCTATTTAAAACCCTGGTAGAGGTAGTAAGAGGCCAGGTTTAACTTGGTGCACCTTCTCTCAACTCCAGTCACGCAGTGTTTGATCTATAGCAGAGGTGGAAAGACACTGCGTGAAGAAGGAAAGATACACTTGCTTATACAGTGCAGGGAAGAAATAAATCAGAGAAGCATAAGCAAAGCCAGAAAGTGAAAGTAGATTTAACTGGAAAGTTGTGAGGGAGCCAAATTTAAAGCCTGTGTGGGGGGTGGAGGAAAACCAGCAATCCCCACAGAGCACATATCACAGCATAAGTACACACTACATATGAAGACACCTGCACTATGTGCATGCAACAGTCCTGCAGGTAGCCTAACAGCTGAACTCTCACATTTACAAGACAGTGGCTACCCTCGTATTTCTGATGAAAAGGCTTTAGGAACAACAGCTCAAGCATGGTTTAAATAAATAATTTTAAAACTTTGCATTTCCTCGTGGTCAATGTCAAAATGCCGCCTCGCCCTTCAGTCCAGCCTGACTCACATCACTGCATGCAGCAGGTTCATTCCTCATTCAGGCTCACTTTGAGCACAGCCCAGCATTGGGAACATTCAGCTGGGTTCAAGCCAAAGGTGGCTGCAGGTACAGTAAGACACAGGGCATATGATGGACAACACCCTGAGAAAGGGCAAGGATGGGGAGGTAACAAGTCCAGGCAGAGAATTAAGACTTAAATACAAGTGACTTCTATTTCACACCAGCACATCTGATGACTACAGTCTAGACCTTTTACTGAAGAATTGGAAGCAGGAACGGGAAAAAACAGTTTTCACTCATGAATTCCTGTTTGTTTCATTTAAATTGCAGGTGTATCATTTTGCAATGCTTTCTGATCATTTATTCCAGTACAGCCAGAGTTCAAGTAGTTCAAGATTCTGTGCAAGCTGTGAGGCCAAAGATTTCCAACAGCGCTCACAGCACAAGGGATTTCTGTTATTAAGACACCATTATGTGTCCTTCCCAAAGCCTGAGAGTCTTTGCTCAATTTATGTCAGCACCTGCAGTGTCCAACAGACAACTGATATTCCAGCATTAATCAAGTATGCTCAAAGAATTTTAGAAAGTAAGGAGAAACATATTTTGAAAGTCTGCTGTTCAATTAGAAATAGAGCCAAAACATTTGAACAGCACATAAACTTGCTGACAGTGAGTTATTCACTATCTTGACGAGAGCTGTTGCAGTTGACAATACCACTGAAAACCACACATCGTGTCCAGCGCTCAGAGGTTTCTGCCCATGTAAGACAATGTATTTCTCAAGATTCCTAGTGCTCCATGTACAGTGGAGAAGGATGATAAGCCAGCAAAGATCACACAGTGCTGCCAGCACTTGTTTAAACGCACTTCCCCTCCAGTGGTCTATTGATACAGAAACACTCAATGCTGCAGACTTATTGCCCAAGTCTTTAATTCACATCTCAAACTCAGAGGAAGTAACATAAACTCAAATCCAATCACTTGTAAGAAGTCCAGTATTATTTTCAGAGCCATCAGCAAGTGATGGGCAATACCCACAGAGAGGTACATCTTCCCCATGGCCCCAGTGAACTCTACACTATAAATAAATAAATGACATTGATTTCTAAGCTGGAGAGAGATTAGCTACTGTAATCTAAACAACTCAATGCCAAGGTTTCTGCAGAAAGGAAGGGGAGTCTTATGGAAATTTTCACCCCACCCCACACCGCATTGTTCTCTCAAAAATCTTTCAATATCTCATAGGCCCTGAACACAGAAAAATGTCATCTGTTTTCCACCTTCAGCAAACATTCAGGTTGAGAATCCTCACAGACTAAGCAGGGAAGTGACAGGCTTGGAGAGAAAATGGTCAGCCTGTCAATATAAAACAGGCCAGGACTGGAACAGAGGGCGAGGAATAGGGTTGGCCATGCAAAGCATGTCAGCAAGCTATGTGACAGAGTTGTCACCGGGTCACTTTGCTCTTTGATTTCATCTGCAGGCACCAGCCCACAGCACAGGCAGCCAAGGCAAGCTTTCCACTGCCTCTCTATGAAAGAGCTGCAGCCCCCCAGCATCAGACTCCACACCAGAGCAAGGGATGCAAGAAAAAAAAAAAAGACCAGGGGAAAAGCCACTGGCCACAGAAGGTATCAGCAGAGAGAAGGATTATTAGGGAGGAGCATCAGCCCATCTGATATTCCTCCAGCACTTCCACTGCAAACACCAAAGCATGGAAGAGAGGGTGGCAGAGGGTGCTGCTCTTGACTGTATGCCTAACCTCCCGCAGCCTTCACATACCCCAAATCAGTCCAGACTAGCAGACATTCCCACCATGCTTTAAGAAAACACCCTCCAGCTGTCCAAGGTACCCAGGTGATTTGGGGAACACCTCTGAGACCATTTTCCCCATGGCAGTAACTACAGTAAGCTCCAAGGGCCAGTTACACAAGTCCTGCGTGACCTGCCACATTTACTTAAGATGCTATTAGCATGCCTAAATTAGATTTTCAGTTTGAAACCAATTATATTTATTTGATTTTGTGCCAACATCTCTGGCTAATTTAAAGGGCACTGCAGCTATGCAGTGTTAATTCTACACGATGGAAAGCAGGCTCAAACATCTCATTTCCAAACACAGCAATTTTAGTGGAGAAGGTTCATCCTTCCCTTTTAATCACTGTCAGTTGCCTTTATGGTATATACAGCAATGTAAATATCATGCTGGCTGTCATCAGGTATTACCAAGGCTCAAAACACAGCACTGGTACAGTAGCCAAGCCAATGTTCTCCTTTCTTCCCTCCTAATCTTTATCTCTGAACTCTGTCTTTCAAATGTAATTGTCAACTGTAGAGAATATTTTATTTGGCCGAGGTTCCACTTAACAGAACAATGTCTGCTTACAGTGCAGATGTTTGATAGCACCGTGGTTATTTTAGGTAAATAAGCTTTTAAGTATCAGATATATCCTCTCTCAAAGGCTATTATCCTTTCTTTTCAGCAAATATCTTGATCTAGTAAATATTTTCTGCATCTATTAGTCTGTTCAGCACACAAGATTAGCCCACTGGTTAAAAATTACATTCTTTAACCAAGAGTAATGAAAACCATCCTGAGCCTTAGGATCTGGACAAATAACTGAGCTGAGGTTGCCAGTTTATCAGGACTCTCAGCTGTTTGAATAAAATTTGCATTGGTGAGTCGTTCAACAGGAAAACTGTTCATGCTCAAGATGCTTTTTCCAGTGATGTACAGTTTGCTGCAAGTCAATAGCAAGATATTTATTAGCTGTTAATACCAAGCTATTTATTAGACAGCAATTGGCATCCTCCATGACTATTTTTACTTTAGTGTAAGGATGGAACTTACGGCTTCACCTTTCAACTTGCTTGGTGCTCTTAGGGGGGACCTTCTTGCCCTCTACAACTCCCTGAAAGGAGGCTGTAGCAAGGTGGGAGTCAGTCTCTTCTCCCAGGTAACAAGTGACAGGATGAGAGGAAATGGCCTCAAGTTGCACCAGGGGAGGTTGATATTGGGTATTAGAAAAACCTTCACTGAAAGAGTGGTCAGGCATTGGAACAAGCTGCCCAGGAAAGTGGTGGACTCACCATGCCTGAAAGTGCTCAAAAAACACTGGATGTGGCACTTGGGGATAGGGTTTAGTGGTGAACACAGTGGTGCTTGGTTAATGACCGGACTTGATGATCTTAAAGGTCTTTTCCAATCTTAATGATCCCATGACTCTACGATTTTATGACTACCTCACATGGTGAGAGACAGAAAGGTTCACAAAGAAGTGGCTTAGGAAGTAAAGACATATAACACGCTTAGGAAGTAAAGACATATAACACATCAAGTTTCCAAAGAACTCCCTTTCCATTGGTAGATCTTGAGGAATCACAGACTGGAGACATTTGTATCAACACCTTTAAGGTATGGAGACAGCACAAACGTCAAGGTTCAGCTTTTTTGTGCCTCCACAGGGAATTGTCCTTGCAGATACAGCCTGAACATAAAGCAAGTGGTGTAAGTAAACCACCGAGCCTCAGCCACATGCTATGAAAGACAAGGCATTGTTACTTCCCACTGTCGTGGGGAATCCATTAAGCAGCTGTTTCATCCAGCGATGACAGGGTCACAGGGAGGTTTGAGTGTTTAATAGAACGTGTGTCAGTAATTCCCCCATGTGCCATTTCCAGCACAAGCATTCATTAATTCGGTATAGGGATTATACAATTTGGCATCAGCCAGAGCAGGGAACTGAACTCCACGACCCTGGGAGTCCTCACTAGCTCTATGTCTCAGCAAAATAAGTGACAGGAGCTTTCCGGTTCTGTTCTGAAAATTGACATAATGAAATCCCTCTCCGTGGATTTTGCAGGAAAGGTGTTTACTCCACAACAAGAAACGTTGTTTTTGACTGATGAGTTTTCAAGCCATCAAGATAACGTAATATTGTGTTGCCTGCCTGAAGCTGGAGATGGCCTGAAATTCCCAACTGCAGTTTCAGCTGCCCCACTTACCTCAACAGGTATCAGCTCAGAGCACAGCCAAGCCCATAATTTTGTAAAGATAAATATTCTGTAAGTGCTCTCATCCCACAGCCATTAGTGTGCTCTCTCACTTTTCAAATACCATCATTTTCCAATACCCTCTGCGCTGTTCTCATGGCTTCCTTTTCAGAAGAGCTGGAATGAAACCCAGAACCTAAGGAAATGGACTTAAAATCCCCTGAAGACTGAAAATGAGCAAAGGCCTAATTTGGACTGAATCAAAACTGAAAATGCACAACCTGTCCAACAGTAACTATGGAGGTCTCATCCAATGTTTAGTAAACCATCAGTTTTACAAAACATGTGTTGAATTGCCCCAAGATGCAATAATCTCACACCCTGCCACAAGTACCTCAACACAATTCCACATTCACAGATAGTTTTTTAGACATTTTCCTACTTGACAACATCCTCCTCTCTAATGAACTGCAAAATTTGTCAATTAACTCTGCAATAAGACAAAAGCCAACTTCAGTTCTTCCACACAACAAGCCACCAGAGGATACAACTGGGCAAGCCACGTGCTCAGTCAGATCTCACCAGAAGTGAGGTGGGTACTCAAGGTCAAATTTTCATTCTGCTGTTTTAACTTAATTCAACTCTGTGGATGGATGAAATGGGAACAGCATCCTCCCACACAGCTTTATTAATAGCAAGGTGCTAGCAATAAGAGTAAAGTTTGTCCTTAAATTACCATTCATGACTATAAAACAGTAGAACTTCAGCAAAACCCAAGGAGAATTTACTACAGTAAGAGATGATCACTGAAGTAATTCAAGTCACACTATTCTTTAACAGCTGCTTGTACCTTTTCTTTCCAGAATGAATGTACATAGGCTCATTTCCTGCCCAAAGGAAATATCCATTGGGGAGAATGCTATAAAATCAGTTTAGCATGGAACAGTGAAATGAAAGAAAACAAGAATTTTTTCTCTCCCCCGCCCCAAACTCTCAAGACAAGGCGGTTGGAGCAGAAAATTGAAATCTGGCAAAAAATTAAAACCTCATTCAGAAAAGCTTTTCTGTATTCCTTCACAAATGCGTTTTAATTTGACTGAGTTATCAGACTTTGAAGGTGTCGTTTCACAAGCACGCAGTACAAGCTGTATAAAACTGTAAGGGATGGGAGGTGGAAGGAAGATTTGCCTAACATGGTAATTTGGTGAGAAAGTGAATCAGTGCTCCGAATTTACTCTGTACTTCATTCATGGATGGGATCTGTGAAGCCTTTAAGAGTGGAAGACAGTCATCCCCTGCAGACTTCCCAGTCTGTAGAATCAAAGAGGTCTCAGAAATCCTGGCAAGGCACATTAGACTCTAGTTTGATGGAAGCTGATACATAAGCAGTATTTTTTCCAGGATGGAATTTCTCTTAATTACAAGAAAATTTGTGTTAAGCAAAAATTCAGTCTGCAGTGGTGCACACCAGGAAACAACTATCTTTAAGAACCTTGGGGAGTGGTGAAAGAAAGGACTAAGAAAAAAAACTTTGCTGGTTATTGTAGCTGTTCAGTAGTTGTGAAAAGAAGTACTGGATTTTTCATTTGTGCACTTGGATCACCACAAATCTCTATACCTGCTTGTACAACGTGACAGGACCACCTAATATGGCTAAAACCAAGGAATGTGCAGGCTGTGATGATTAACATGAAAACCCCACTCATGATCAGTGTTTCAAGGCAAACAACACGCTTGGACAAGTTAAGGGATCAAACGTAGGGCTGACAGAATCCCACACTAAGGTCAGTCCCTTTATTTATGTTCATGCACACGAGGGACATGAGACATTCTGACTCAGTACCATGGACCCAGGCAGGCGCCTGTATCCCTGCTGCCACTCAGCTGTAGTTACACCATTTGCTAAAGTGATCTTGTCTTACTCAAGCCAGACAAGTTGGATTTTGTTCTTAGTTTGGCTCCTTTCATTAGTATATGCATTATTTTGCTTACCAGAGGTACCCCATCTCTTCTCACACACCAAGAACAATGACCTTCTGATTAAGAGCCTGGACTGCCTGTCAGCCAGGGACCTAACCCTGTCTCCAAGACTTTCCCGTGTGGCTGCCAGGAAGAGAGACAGAGTTTCACGTATTTTTTAGAAATGTCAAGGCTGAACTCCCTTAGGTGAAATCACAGGAAACTGCAGCAACTTTGAGAGCCAAGTCCTTCATATCTGCATCTCAGTTGTTTGATTCCAAAGGGAGCGCAGCATAATAGCTCAACTTGTCTGGAAAGCCCCAGCATCCTGATATTTCAAAGATTTTGCAATGCCAAATTCCACTGCTCCAACAGCTATTCTTCTACACCCACAAAGCCCTCAAGTCTGTCTCTCCCTATTAAGAAAGTTTAATAACACCAAGTTTACAAGCACTCCATTATCATGTCCACAGCTAAATTTACTGCTGCAGAGATTTATGATGGATATTGTCCATTTTTGGGGAAATCTTCCAAGAAACTTTGACCAAGACACAGTTTGTTGCAATGCACTAATACAATTAGCAATAAGTGTTATTGCCATCATTTTAAAGAGCTCCAACTTTTATTAAAAGATTACATCTCTAGACTCTGGCTTAGTGGGCAAGCTGCTAACACTCAGAAAGAAAAGAGATGCTGCCAAGTTTAAATAGACAAACGTTCTGGGGAAGAGTTGATCCTCTTCAAAATTTCATCAGCTGCAGAAGCAAGAAGCCTCCCAGGCGTGCATTTGTCAAGCAGCATGTACACCCCTCAGGTGTACTCAGGAGCACAGCACAGCCACACTTCCCAGCACCAGCCAAGATATTTGCATTAAACTGAAACTATTTAAATGGATTCTTGAGAAATGGAAGTGTTAAACATTAATCGGTCCAGGTACCTAACAGTACTGGAAGCAACTGCTACACAGAAACCAACCCCAGGAAAAGTATGAACTACTTCCACATGAAACACCCTGCATGTTGGTTTTTTCCTTAATATCCCAGAAGAGCTGAAAGCAGCGAGGTCTGTCTCTGCTCTCCCCTCAAACCAGCAGGCAAGGCTAACAACCACATATTCTTCCCAGCCAGCCTCCTTCATCACTGCTTGGCTTTGTAAGTCCTCATTCTGCTGCCTTGTGCATTTTATCCTCCTTCCTATCAGGGCACAGACAACAGAAGCACTAAACAAAGGCACACGCACAACCAAACACCTTTTGCTTTCACCTCCCCAGGGGTGAAAAGCGACTCAGTTCAGTTCTAATTCTAGCAGGGCAATGGTGTCAAAGGTCTTAAAGAAATGAGATGTGTCAAGTGTCCAAAGGAAAGGTAGCCTGGATGCAGGAGTAGTAGCTTGGCTATTCTGTTGCACTCAGAATCACACAAGATCTATTTATCTACATCCATGCAGCTAAGAAACTGGTACTGAGCATCTCTCACTTCAATGCCCAAGAAGATCAAGTACTATGAACAACCGCTCACGTTTTTTAAACTTATCTACATTTGCCCAGAGTCAATTTAATAGAAGTTTTAACATAATATAAAACAACTAAGGCTTTTCCACCAACTTTATGTGGAAAAAATGAGCACACAAAGCAAGTCTTCAAATGAATTAACCAGCCTGAATACTGGGAATACAGTGTAGGAATCAATTTTGCTCAGCAAAGCTGGGGGCTAGGAGTGAGAATCCACAAGGAAATGCTAAAACAAAACATATGGCACCAAGACTGAATCCTAAACACTCCATTTAGAGCTCAGGCAGTTATATTTTGTACAGTGTAACATTTTTCTTGAATGGGTTTTAAATAATCAGGCGTGTGAAACTGGGTGCAGCCAGCACACAGGCACCACAGTTAGCAATAACACCACACTCCAGGAAAAAAAAACAACCCCAACCCCTAAGGTTATCATTGGACAAGAGCCTCCCATTCCAGCCTGGTTTTTACATCCAAAGACCCTGATTCCTCCTGGTCAGCACCTCCAGGCTGCTCTTTTTCAATGGCAGTGCTTCCTCAGGACATGAGACAACTACACAAGCACCAGACGGATGACCATGGACATCTTGATAAAATTCAGGAGAGCAGAAATCTTAATTCTAAGAAGTTCCTCTGTACCTGTGAAAAAAAATGTCACCCACACAGGGCTGGGATGAACACAGATAGAATCTAAATATTCAGCCCCAAAAGATCAACATGTTCATAGGCAAAGCCCAACTCCAAAGCTACTCGAACTGCAGTCATTAAAAAAACTAGTCATTCCTTAAATGGTGACTTCAATTTTCAATTTAGGCTTGATTTCTGATGGGATAAGAAACTCCCACCACATCTGTTCACGCAGCCTGCGCTGCCCTCATTGCTGCGAAGGAATCTGCCAGGGGAGAGAGGGCACAGGAACAGAGCACGGGAGCACTCCCACCACTAATTTATCTCCTGTTTCTGGCACAGGCTGTTCGCAGCAAAGGGGATGCTCCTAAATCAAACAGCCACAGTCAGCACCACTCTCCTCTTTCCAAAAAAGTAGCAAAATGAGAATGACCCAGTTCCAATCAACTTCACTCCTGCTACCAGCATTTCCAAGAGGAATTGTGAGATCCAGGGGAACCTGCAAGTGTGAGTATCTGATCAGCACAAGCAGCACGAGGTCGAATTTTTTTCAGGCTTCAAAAAGAAGACTGCAGTAATTTATATGCAATCCACGCTCAGAGGACCAACCACCTTCACAACCACCACCAAGGCACAGACTATATTCTGTTTTGTAGACAAAAATTGCAGTGTCTCCAAAAGCCCTGTTCACCTGCAGAACTCTCGCTACTCTGGGGGTACATTTCACTGAAATGCTTTATAAATTGCTTCCTCTACCCCACCTGCATTTTATCCTTTTTTAAAATGAAATCAGATTCTCATCTGATCAAAGTTCTTTGATTCAGTGTACTGGAAGTTATTTAAGCCTAAGGAGGCTACTCAGCAGTTATTAACACTAACCAAGCATAATCAACATGGGTATTAATCCATACCTTTATAATGGCATGAGTCATCCCCAGTGCTAGTAATCCTTTTTTATTCATATATATAATATTAGCCAGAATCAGGGGGGCAGTTTTACAGTAGAGGTTCTCTTTGCAGGTAGGAAACTTCCTTTTTCTATTCCTGCACTTGAGTGGTATGGAACCATCCACATCCAATAAAAACCACATATGGCTATTTTCAGGCAAAACCAGTACAAATGAAGGAATTAGATTACAAATGGATTTCCTTTACTCCATGTGAAAAAACAGCTGAGCTGGTAAACTCAGAATTTACTCTAAATTTTGAGAGTAATGTTTTTTTTTTTTCATCAAAGTTAAATCCTTTAAAAGCAGCGGTGCAAGGTTCATCTCTTTCCACACCAGAACGTCTCTTTGTTCCGTGCTGAAGGACCTTTACAGCTCGTCAGTTATAAAGAGAAAGCTCAAAAAAAAAAAAAAAAAAAAAAA
>VZTE01003410.1:53111-101778 GCA_013397775.1 Eulacestoma nigropectus
AAAAAAAAAAAAAAAAACCCAACCAAAAAACCCTTGAGGTTTACAGGAGACATGAAGCAGGAGGCAAGGCAGTCCAGCTCAGTTAACACAGTGACATTTTGTCCCACAAATCATATACGTGCTAGGAAACTTGCGTCACATCTCCATCCAGGCCGCTGGCAGACACACCAGTGTTTGAAATGAGTAAAGGGGGGGTGGGGACGGGAAAGTTAAAAAGAGAAACCATATGTTTGCAATATACACATCTCAGTGTACACTCCATCACATGCCAAAATGCCAACACAACCTTTCAGTGAGCAGGCGACATCCAGAAACTCAGTTTGCAGAGGGGCAGGGAAAAGATACAGAAGAAATTAAACACTTCTTCCAGATTTCTCCCCAAGTTCTGTCAGTTAACGTGAGACAACACGTCTGTGCTCCTCCTCACACTCTGAGGCTGTGGGATGTGCGTCTCCAGCAGCAAGTTCTCCCAAGAGCAGAAGTGTATTTACATTCCCTTTTGTTCCCATCCCACCCTGCTCTCCAGCTACAAAGAGGCATTCGCTCCTATCCTTGATTACTCAGGTCCAAATCCTTGCTTTGTGCCACCACAAAGCACCCCTTAGCAGGCTCTCAAAAGAAAAGGAAGTATTTCCTACACAGAGAAATGCAGTTCTCCTTTCCCAGGAAATGGGTGGCATGTTCTCTCCCTTCGGCCCCACACCTGTATCTCCTGCTCCTCAGGGAGGCTGAACATCCTCCTCCCCAGGGCACATTTTCCAGAGGAGACTTAAAGGGTTGGTCTGTAGGATTACATCTTCCCTGTCTTTACAGGGAGTTGGTCTCCTTCCTAAAGCACTGCTGCTCCCTCTGAGCAGAGGGAGGGGACAAAGCCTGATCCTACAGAGCAACAGTGATTTCCAGAAGGATTTCCCCCACTCTACAGCTTTAGTTCCTTCCTACTTTTAAACAATGCTAAGAATTTAATCTCTTAAAACAGCATTTTCACAGACTCTCCGCCCTGAACAGAAAACAAGCCTCCCCACGAGGCAGAGATGGAAAGCCTGGGCATGACAATGCTACGTCATTTAGAAACTTCAAATGAAAGCACTCCATAAAGATTACTCAAAGAATTAACCTCCTTCCTAAAACCCTTTGGCCGGGAGCCTGCCCTGCCACCTCCTGCTTCATTCCGTGCCTCCGGAGGGTGAGACGGGAGGTACTGACCTTAGAGTCACCTGTAGCACCACCTCTGTGATGTGTCACACGCTTGCCCTAGAGCAATATATCCCTCAAACACACCCCAACAAAATGGTCGAGACAGCCAATAAATCAGTACAGCGGGAGGCCTTCGGTAACTGGGCAGTTTAAAGCCAAGAGAGAGTGAAGAAGGAGGAAAAAAAAAAATCATTTAATGGAGAGAGCAAGGGCTGGGGCCTCGAGCTGAGGACAATGAATGAAAATGCACGGCAGCAGCAAAATCCCAGGGTAAAAGGCTCGTTCGGCGGCTCTACCAAACCCTCCGTGCAGGGACCAAAGCAGCGCGGGGCTCCGAAACTGCTGAGATCGTGTGATCGCCCCAAAACGAACGGGGGTGCCCTAGAAGGAGAGAGCCCACGCAAGCTCTGGAGCTCGCTCCCGGTGACCACCTCACGCCCAGCACGTCCCAGACCACACCGTGGTGGGAAGAAAAGCCCCTCCGAAAGCGGACCCCGTCCCACTCACCCCGACACGAGGAGACCCAGACCCTGCCCAGAGGAGCGGGCAGAGGCCAGGGACGAGCCCCCTGCTAGGGGGGTGTCCCCACGACCACCGCGATCCTCTCCTGGGATGGGGCAGACCCATATCCCCTTCCGTAGGCCCCACACAGAGATGAGGAGGGGCAGCAGCCTCAGCAGGGGGGGGTCACACAGACCCTCATGCCCCTCAGAGTCCCCCGCAAGGCGAGGGGACAGATCCTCTCACATCCTTCCTACATACGTGGCTGGAGGGGGGGGTGATCACACAGTCCCAGTCCGTGATGAGGTGTGTGCGACAGGACCCCTGCCAGCTGAGGGGTACCCCAGACCCTCACACCCCTCAGAGCGGGGGGACAGACCCCCTTCAGCTGAGGGGTCCCCCAGACCCTCACACAGCTCAGTGTGGGGGAACGGATCCTCTCACACCCTCACATGGCTGAGGAGGGGGCAGTCACACAGTCCCACTCGTTTGCGGGGTGTGTGACAGGATCCCCCTCAGCTGAGGAGGGTCGGACCCCTCCTTCCCTCAGCGGACTCACACCCCCACATCCGAGGGGCACCCTGCACCCCCTCCAAACCCTGATGACCGCTCACCGATGACCTCCTGCAGCTCGTAGTCATCCTTGTTGATGGACCAGGGCAGCGCGCTGGGCTCCTCGGCCATGGCCGCGCCGCGCCCGCCGCCCTCCGCGCCGCGAGGGGGAGCGTCCCCGAGGGGCGAGGGAGCGGAGAGGAGGCGCTGCGGTGTCCCGGCTGTCCCCGAACCCCGGCCGAGCCCGAGCCCCCTCCTCCTCCGCCTCCTCCTCTCCCGCCGCTACCGCCGGCCCAACTCCGGCCGCCGCCACCTCCTGCACCTGCCCATGCCCGGAGCGCCTCACGTCACCCGCCTGCGCTCCGCCCGCCACGGCGGGGCGCCGCCCGCCGCCATCTTGAGCGTGGCGTGGCAACTCCCCGCCCGCCGCCACACGGCGACTACGCCACGGTTTGCTCGGTTATCACCGCCGGCCTCAGGGGACGAGCCGGTAAGGGGGGATTCCAAAGCGAAAGGCGGAGGAGGAGTCCTTAAGGAAAGGGCGGGGATGCCACACACAAGATGGCGGCTGCGACCATCGTCCCCGCCCTCAGGCACAGGGCGGGAGCGGGTGCCGGTTTAAGAGCAATGAGGGCAACGATTGGCTGCCCGCTGCCGGATCCGCTGCTCCTATTGGTCGAGCGGCTGCCAATCATGTGCTGGGCTTTCCCGGGTCCCTGCGCCCGCGCGCGGCCGGGCCTGATCCTGCCCTGAGGGGATCCGGAGCCTGCGGGCGGGTGCGGAGCCCGGCCCCGGCGCTCCAGGGATGCGCATTCCGTGTTTAAAAATAGTGTGTGGGTGCGAGGGATCAGGAGGCCTGGTATTGTCGCAGCCCCCGAGGACGGGCTGCAGTTCCAGCGTTCGTGGATATGTCCAACACCCTCATGGAGATGTCCTGCACGCTCATCCCATGGTTTAAGGCTCCGCACCCGGAGCTTTTTTGTCTGGATGCATTCAGGAGTACATCTGGTGGTAACTGAGGAAAACAAATTGAAATTAAAAAGAGCGAGGAATACAAGGCTGGGTGGCACCATGGACACACGAAAGCTGATGTTTCTCTCTAATATATATATATACATTTAAATGGTTTGTAGTTTGAGGATTTTTTTTTTTCCCTAACATGAAAAGAGAGAAAGCAGCATCGCACTATTACTGTGCAGGACAGTAACCATCAGGAGAACCGACTTGGAATCTCAGTATCAGGTTTCATCCTTCTTTGCTGGTCACTGTTCTTTTTGTGGCTTGATGTCAGGCCCTTCTGCGGGTCAAAGAACATCAGTTACATGTATTTTTAGTTTATTAGGACAAATTCCTGAGATGCCTCTGGTGAACCAGGCTTTGTGGAGGGCCACTGCCAAAGGCATGGTCTGACCACAGTGCTTTCACTCGCGCTCTGATGCAGGACACCAACAACTTCCTTCTACTCTTCTTTGTGTCTTACAAAAGCCCCACAGCCCCATCTCGCTCACTGCTGTGCAGGCACTCCACAACTCTGTCATAAGGCAGAACCTCCAACTGAAAAGCTGTTTGTTTTCCTGCTTGTCTGTGTTAAACATTCCCCTGCTGAGCAATTTTTAATATTTGCTACATATGCCTTAATTACTGCTCGGAACCGTCTCTGTGATCTTTTAACCATGTTATAAAAGGAGTTTATATAGCAATTAAAAACAGGTTTTACCCCAGAGCAGGCACCCGGGTAGCCAGTGTCGTATTTCTGATAGCTAACAGCATGTTAAGAATGGATCTGAGCCAGGCACCAACAACAAAAAGACACTTACACACTTAGTTTTACCGCAGTGGTTTTAAATTCAGAACCATCTTTTGGATTCTCTTATTCTGGTTTGAAAATCCTCTCCCTGAAGGCAGTGCTAAAACTCTTATTGCTTTAGACCACTGGGGCAGGATTAGGTCCACAATGAGCCTTGTTCTTTAAGAATAACCACAGGCTTTGATCGAAATTAAAATTTAAAATGTGCATTGGCAAGACCACTTGTGGCCACGTGAGCATAGAGAGATGAGTGCTACATTTTCGTTTTCCAGCTCTGCAATGAAAAATGCATTTCCGTATTTTTAAACCCAGATGTCTCATTCACTCACAGACTCCAGGTCTCATAAATTTTGCATTATTTTTTTAAATGAAGTCAGCATTTTGAGTCTCTCAAAAGTCAGGCGTTGCTGTTGCACTCATTCATTCAGTGGGTTGTTCCAACCTGAGTCTGGTGAGGGATGAAAACATGGAGCTGGATTCCGCAAAGCTTTTATTCCTTAGCCAACTCCACACCTCTAAGCAGCACCTTCTCCTCTTTCATCACTTCTGCTCATCCTCTTTTTCCTGATTTGCTGTATTTTGCCTGTCTCGTGTAGGCTGTGAGCTCCTCAGGGCAGAGGCAATGCCTCTATTTATAAAGGAGCTGTGAAGTGGTGCTGCTGAATCAAGTGCTCTGTTGTAATAAAAAGAAATTTTAGTGGAAATCTGAAGTGGAAAAGCAGCTTCCTAGTGTATCCACCTCCGTTCTGGACCGGGCTTTCGGGGAGACTGAGAAGTGGAAAAACTTCAGATGTCTTTCAGGTGGGAAGGCTGCAGCCTGAGAAAAAAAAAATGCCCTGAGAAAAAAAAAATTCCAGAGCTGAGTTTCCTGAATTTTTTGACTTCCAGTAAAACACCATGGATCAGGGCAGGCAGGGTCCTCCTCCTCCATTGATTCTGCAGCAGAATGGAGGCCTTCTCCTGACTCCTGCATTTCACTGATATCCTGGGGCTGGTGTTCCACTGCCAAGGCCTTGGCACACCAGGCACACAACGCATGCTCTCACACAAAATGCTCCCCTTCTCGTAAGGCACATGGTTTCCTGCCTTTCTGGGCCAACTACTTATTATTTCAGTGAAACTTACTGGGACTATCCAGCTCTTTGCTTGGTTTTTCCATCCATGTAATATTGTAAAAATGATGTTTAATGCACACGTTGGTGATTCTGATGCTCAGCACACAGACATTGCTACCTTTAGTACCTGGAAAGGGTCCTTGATGGGTTTATGTCAGCAGGTCAAGGGATTCTGCCCCTCTACTCCAGTCTGGTGAGATCCCACCTGCAGTGCTGCTTCTAGCTCCAGGGTCCCAGCACAGGAAGGACATGGACCTGTTGGAGCAAGTGCAGAGGAGGCCACAAAGATGCTGGAGCACCTCTGCTATGGAGAGTTGGGTTTGGTCAGCCTGGAGAAGAGGAGGCTCAGGGCAGATCTTATTGGGGTTTTTCAGTACTTGAAGGAGGCCTGTAAGAAAAATGGGAACAAACTTTTTAGCAGGGCCTGTTGCAGTAGGACAAGGGGGAATAACTAAACTGAAGGATTGTCAGTTTAGATGAGATATCAGAAAGAAGTTTTTTATCATAAGGGTGGCAAGGCACTGGCACGGGTTGCCCAGAGAGGTAATGGAAACGCCCCATTCCTGCAAATATTCAAGGTCAGGTTGGATGGGGCTCTGAGCAACCTGATCTCATTGAAAATGTCACTGCTCATTGCAGGGAGGTTGGACTAGATGGCCTTTAAAGGTCCCTTCCAACCCGAACTGTTTTATGATTCTATGATCATCATCACAGTTGTGAACATAAACTAACTTCATTTACAGTTGGGTTGTAGAAAACTGATTTAAACTCCAGTTTGTGTATCGAGGCCATGCAGACTTCATCTTTCTAGTCATGTAGCCTCGCAGATATATAATGTTCTTCTTGTTAGAGTTTAAGCCAAAGTTGCTCTTTCAGCACAGCCACACAGAGACATTTGCTGTCACAGTTCAGTGGTGTTCGGGGCCAGGGCGTTTGTTGCCGTGTTTATGGTTTAAGGCTCTTTAAGGCACCATAAACCTCTGTGTGGAAGTGCAGTGACTCCCAGGGCTGGTGCAAACAATGGCAGTTAATGTGCCTGTGGAGCTGCCTGGTACAGGCCTGGGCTGAGGGAAGCCCAACAATGGTTGTTTTATTGCCTTCAGAGCTGGGCAAGCTCCTGTCCTCGAGAAGAATGCCTGACCTTGTTCCACTGCAGAATTTGCCCGCTGTTCTCTCTTCATGGAAACACTTACAGGTTTATTGAAGGGACCTTACTCTATCAAACTGCAGCTGATTACTTAAGTAAGTACAAGGCAGCTTCCTCTCCAACAAACAAAGGCAGGCACTGCACTTGATCTCCAGGGGTTTCTCCTGGCAGCTTTGCTTTGGGTTTGGAGAAATGAGGTGAGGACCCTGCAGTAGAGGAAGGAGCAGTGATTTCAAATCCTCCAACTGGAGCAAGCTTTTAATAATAGTTGTTTTCAAACCACAAGCTAAATTCCAGTCTAAACCACACCGGCAGGTTTTCCTAAGTGATCCCATGTGCTACCCTGTATCTCCACCCCATCACTGAGCCACTTTAAATTCAACTCTGAGGTCACTTTGAAGTCAAGTAGCTGAAGGCCCGGTTTTAACAGGTGAATTCTGGTTCTCACAGGGTGTTTGCTGAAACCAGCTGTCGCTCTGCAAACACACTTCTCATCCCAACACCCAGCCTCTCAACAGAAACTCTGTGCTGCTCTCTTACTTCCTCCACTGAAAATATCCCCCAGATTTTAAGCTCAGGAAACAAGCAAAGAGTTTATGACCAAGACAAGCTTTTTTCTTCTTACTCTTTTCTGCTAAGTTTGTGATTTTTTTAGTACATAAATTGAAAGCCATTTAACCCTCTCTGTAACAAATTAAAGCTTTGCTACCTCCTTCCAATCTAATATAAAATCAATGCCAGGCCTGAGAAATAATTAAGACAAGATCTTGATTACCACATACCTGAACCACTATTTAATTATCAGCCCTTGCCCTGCTCTGGTTTACAATAATGCTTTCTTCGTACCTCTTTGTCTTTACAGAAGCCAATGAAAGACATTTCACATGCCTGTACCTCTTTTCACCCTGGGAATGTCACAGCTTCTGAGGACAGAAAGGTTTTCCCACCGGCCTCTTCTGTGGAGGATAAATCTCCATCATAAAGCATTTTTTAAGCAGCTGACCAGGACAGCGGATGAGAGTGTGTTTCAGAGCATTTTCCCTGGTTCTTGAAAGTGCAAAATAAGCCTGCTGCAAGCAGCCAGACCCTGATGGACAAGTGGATACACCTGGCCTGACTCTTCTGCAGCGTATGAAGGGTGGCCAAGGACTGCTGGTACTATGATGTAAAACTTTGTGTGTGTATTTAAGACCATTTTGACATTTTATTACTCAACAAAACTCTTCTAGAAAAAACCTCAGTCTGGACATAAACCCTGACAGACCCTTGGAAGGAGATTGAAGTATCCAGGGACACTTGGGACTTCTCTGCTGCAACACCAAGTGGCAGGGAGGGTTGGCCATGGCAGGACTGAGCACAGAAAGCAGCTTTTGGAGGTGACACTGCTGCTCCCAGGTGGTACAGCATGGATACTTTCTCAGCTGGGAGTGCTTGGACCCAATTTACAGCTGGCAAACTTGGAAGAAATCAAACTTCTTTTGTAACGTTACAGTGAAGTAAGAGGAGTTCTCTTAAAAGGCAATGAGAAAAGAAACCCTTGGAATAGAAAGATAGGATTGAATAAGATTTCATTCACTTCTTGCCACCTTGGAATAAAATTTGTGAGGGAATACTGTTCTTATCCTTATAAATGGCCAATATCTCCTCGAACCCAGGAAAGCAGAGGGCAGGCAAGGTTTATAGTCCACATTAGCAGATTCTAGTGACATGAGTTTACAATAATGGTCTAATAGTTCAGTGTAACAGTGACTCATGGTTTATTACTGTGGCAATAGGAATGTAAAGAGATCTCATTTGAAAAAAATATATATTTGGATAGTTCACATCCTTTCCTCCCTACTCACGAATTCCTGTGCCATTGACTGCAAGCTGCTAAAAATAGGATCCTTTTTGTGTATCTAAAGGAAAACCTAGAATCAGAGAGACAGTGGGAGGGGACCAAGGTCCTTCCACACAGAGCCTTCAGGAAATATTTGTAATGAAAGCCTTCTGAGAATGCAGGAATGTTTTTAAAAGATGGGAACAATCTAAGAAGGTATCTTGGAAAGAAGAAGGAGAGGAATTAATGAATCACAGCAGTTCCCAGCTTTGGTATTTTGCACCATAGGGGTGGGAGGTACAGGACCAAGCTGCAGCTTTGTCTTGGAGAAGCTGTTCCACTTCAGCAGCAGGAAGCTCCAGGGAACAGCCCAGGAACAGCCCCGTGGGCTGATGAGGAGCCAGAGAGGAGCCACGAGAGGAGACTCACTAGGAGTCATTTGAAGTTGTACAAGTCCCTTAAGGACAGCAGCAGGAAAGAGGAACTGGGAAGACATGACTAAGGTATCTGCAAAAGAAATGGATTATCAGCACCACTCCTTCGAAAAACAAAAAAACCCACATGGCACCTCAGAAACAAACCGCTGAAGTGTGAAATCATGCGGCAGGGAAAGCTGTCCCAGAGAATCAGAAATTGATTTAATAGACACAAATTGACTGCTGCATAATTTGTGCAGATTGCTGCTGGCTGAGAGGGAGAGAGATCCACAGCTCTGGAGAGCTGAGCGCAGGCACCGCCTGGCAAAAGGTGTGGAAAGCAGAATTTCATCTCTGGTAATTGTACGTGTACTGAATGTTTCCTCTTCAGCAGGGAACAATTAAAATCGATGGCAGGATGCAAGGTAACAAAAGGAAATGACTGATCAATATGCATATCTTGGAGCAGAAGACAAGCCTGTCTGCCAAGAGCAGCATGCTGATGAGGCGAGATTCTGAGAGGGAACCTGAAAAGCCTCCACTCCTGATGCTCAAAAACACACCCCAGCTGAGCAGATGCCAGGTGCAGTGCTAGGAGAGGTGAAGGCACCAAGGAGGCAAGAGAATAACTGTTAGGAAAACCAGGGAATATTAATTTTAAGACTAAATAGATTTAAAGTAAAAAACGTGATGCTTCTCTTCTTTGCCTTTCTAAAGATCTCAAAAGCCCTTCAGTGATACTGAAAAATTATGGTCTTTACATACCTGTGCAAGGTTTTAGAGATACTGAGATAGTGATATTTAAGGCCAATGCCCAATTTATTCCTCTGCTGAAAGTACTTGAAATCTCATTTCCCTGCATATTTCACTGGGGGGTCTCTGCCAAGTGCTGCCAAAAATCAAACGCTAAATCTTCTATGATTCGGTAGTTTTAAATCAGTCACCCAGATTTCTGAATACTTTTTAAAATGTTGCTGTAAAGCCGACTGCAGGGTCTGCCATGGCTCCAGTGGGACAGGGAAGAGCATGTGAAACTCCAGATTTGTTTTCCCAGTTTTTCCCCTCCTAAATGGTATTTGTTTCTGAGGCAACAGCCCACAGACTGGCATACGAGCAGTTAAACAACTCAGGTCTTGCAGCTCATACATCTCATTCTGCTGACACAGACAGAAGGCGGACATAGCTGAAGATCACAGCCAGAAAAATGCTGCAAAAACTTTGTGAAAGTTCACTTCATGGTAACCCCACATTTGCCTGAACATATTCCCCGTGAGTTCCTGACTAGCATCCTAAACAGTGGATAAAGACCTGTTTTATCACCTCATGACTTTGATTTCATTAAGAAACCAGAGAAGATTGGTAACACAACCTCCACATTCTCACTGGGGTTGGAGCAAGGGTTCTCCTCGTGGTCATGTGTTGTGTCACCTACTGCCTCCTCAGCAGAGCCCTCCTGCTCTCTTGGCACAGGTGAATGAGCAGCCACTCCCCTTAGGAGCCAGCAGGACCCACTGCATCTTTCCCTGGAGGCTGGCACCCAGCCAGACACGCTGCTTTGCTCTTTCCCTGCGGGAATGCATGGAAGGACTGAGAGCTGTGCAAAATCTGCCCAGGCCAGGGAGGGTTTGGATGCTTGGCTGTTGAGGAAACGCTGGCATGTTCCTCCCAGTGCCTCTGTGCTCCAGCCATCTGCTGCCTGCCTCCTTACTGGGGGTTCTCCGTGTTTGCTGGGAAGGGGAGGCTTGGAAGCTCAGGGTGGAACAGCTGTGCTGTCCTTGGGCTCAGCCGGACACACTGCACGTTGTCCCACTCTCCAAGGCAGTGGGAAAGTGTGTGATAACAAGAGGAGGAAAAAGTTGCAAGCAACCTTTTGTAGAGAGCCATAGTGAAGTGTTTCGGGGCCGATACAGATATGTTCATTCCGTCCTTCCAGTCCAGCCCCACCAAAACCCACCCTGAGCAAGACTAGTAATTGGGGAAATGGGAATCAAAACTCCTCCACTGGCTGTGAGGCAGGAGAAACTCTGTGTGCAGCTGATCCAACCTTCATGCTCTGAACTGCAGGGTTGCATCCTCTGCCTTTGTGGAAACCATCTATCCAGCTGAGATAGAAGGATCAGGCTGCCTGCTGGGCAAGGACAGCCCTGACCTCTGCCATGGCATGAGCAGCTTTATCAGTGGGAACAGGAGGAGGAAAAGGCACTGCTGAGCTGCGTTCTGCTGCAGAACAGAAAATGCATTGTTTGTAAATCAAACTTTGGAACTGCTTAAGACTTAAACACAGCTTCAATTAATTAACCTTTCACAGAGCAGCACAGCCCCAGAGTGAATACAACACTATTCAGTCCCCTGACTGCAGATTTTGTTGCAAAATAAACAAGTTTTTCCAGGGCTGGGCTTGATAGTGCTGATCAAGAGGTTGGATTGGGTTCAAAGTCATCTTAAAGTCCTAGTGGGGATACGAGAATGGTTGTAACACCTAGAGAAAATTACCTTTAGCGAAATATTAGTACACAGCACATGTTGTAAAGCCCCAATTGGTCTGACAGAGGTGCTCTTTAATAAGCTCTTTGAGCATGTTTCCCAGCAGTGTGAACCTTGTGGGGTTTGTTTTTTATTGCCTTATTAAAATCTGTTCCCAGGATGCTCAAGCAACATTTTTTCAGCTATTTTTTATGCATAATTACACTTTCTTCCCTTGTTAATGTTATTCCTGTAAATGTGCCCTCTGGACCAAGCAGTGCCTCCCTCATGGTAACACAACTCTTGTCACGTTGGTGAAAAGGAAGGATGGGATTTGATCCATCAAGGTCAATGCTTGACCTCTCACTCTCCCTCTCCGAAGCTGAGAACATTCTGCAGCAGTTTCACCAGGTAAACGCTGTCCTCCAGTACATGAGGAAATGGTACCAACATTCTTGCACCGAAGTAAAACTGGGAATATTTCTTCAGCACAAGGGGAATGACAACTGGAAAAGAGCTGCTGCAGCTGGACCCCTCAACCCCACCTGAATCAGAGCTCAGGCTCAAATACGGGCAAGAATCATTAACTGGGGAGTGCGTAAAGATGCACTGGGAGTGATGGGATGCCAGCACTTCCCGGGAATGGGACGCTCCTGGCAGGCTGCTCCTGCCAGCAGTTTCCATCTAGAATAATCTATCCAGGGATGGCTTCCACACTACTGTCCATATGTTCATAGTAGCCATAGCAGAGACATGACTTCATATGCTCTATAGGGAACGTGGCCCTGCAAGTGGCTTCGTGTATGGCCCCTCCCATTGGGAAGAGCAGCTCGGCCTTGACCTCCAGGAATTCCTTCCAACCAACACTTCCGTGATTCAGTGATCCTTCGTCTTTTCCTGTGGCAGGGCCTTGGCCTGACAGCTGCTGGGTTTGTAAGTTATTTCCCTGGCTTGGACAACTGCGAGCCAAAGGAAATAAAGCTGGCAGCATCCCCCGGATCGCTGCGCTGTAACAATCCCTGCTGGGGCCTCCAGAAAGGGTGTGGAACAGGAGCAGCATCCCAGCAGAGCCCTGGCTCCATCCCCTCCAGCCTCATGGGCACCAGGGCTGAAGAAATCCAGGATGGCAACACAGATCACAAACCCATAAACAAGACCTGGAGAGGAACCACGTGTCTGAAGTACAATTCAAACTGATAAATTTTCCTCCTGGCATGACATAACTCTATTTCTCTCTCTCCCAGGCACAACCAACCTCCCCCTCTGATGAAGTTACTTAGCCTAAACATGAAAAGAAAATAAAGAACTATCCCATATCATTCCTCACTTAAACTTCACTTTGACACACAGTTTTATTCTTCAATGCCCACAAAGCAGATTCAGCCTGCTGGGTTTTCATTCTTTATTTTAAAATGTTTTCACAAGTAGCAAAAGTTTGGGTTTTTGGGGAGAAAAACGGAAACATTGTCTATTTTCAGAATGCCTATAAACACAGATGCTTTCCCCCTTTGTATCAGGACACAAAATTATTATAAATATCTATGTCTATATATAAAAATAAATGATTTGGCACTAACAGATGATTCAACTAAGACAATTTCAGTGAGGGACAGAGACAAAATAGAAAAAAACCCTGTAGCATCACAATTTTATAAATGCCTTTTTTAAAGGTGTTCAAAAATTTTGACCTTCCACTGAGCATGAAAGAGGGCAGGAGAATCCCAAATGCCACTGAAATGGGCAAATGGTTCACAACAACATTTTGTATCATTCACAATGTCACAGTTCAAGTTATTGTGATATGGCAGATAAGAAAGTGTCAGAAGTGCATAAACTCTGGGGTTTACATAGAAGAGGATACATATTTAAAGCATATTTTATGTTTTAGGGCTGTTACCTCACTTTACCCCAAAATAATTATTTTATCCTGTAAGATAAATAGTAACTTGTAATAAAGCAACAGCCCCACACCAGTAAGACCTTCCCAGCATCCAAGCCAAGCAGAGAGAAGGGCCAGGGCACCACAAGCAGGGTGGTAACAAGATCCCAACATCTTTCACCACTAACTGGAATATGGCGTTTACCTGTTGGAAGTCAGAAAATTTAGAAATTCAGCTCCTCCGTTTGCTTTCCCTTCCAGAATTGGCACTTTCCCTGTTGGGCGATCACCAGATCTTCTATTACAAACATCATCATTTTTCCTGCTGTTACTTTCCCCTCATTTGCAACACACCAAGTCCCAAACCATCAGGACTCGGAAGACATCGTACGAGGTGCAAGCTGTGAAAATTCTCGCTGGTTTTGTTATACCTTGCCCAGAAGGGAAGCAAGGGAAAGATGAGAACTCATTTGTCTTTTTTCTATGCCGGGCAGGGATCAGTGCCCAGATCCCGGCCGTGTCTCCCCAGCTCACTCGCATTCTCTCGCAGGGTGCCAGCGTGGGCCATGGCCTCCCTCTAGCGTCCACAGCACGGGCTCCTCTGCCTCAGCTCCCCCTGAACGAGCCACCAGAGCCCTTCCAGCTCTCCAGGCGGGAGGAATCTGGTTCGGTCCTGCGAGTAATGACCCATAATTGATGTTTATAGAATCTCCAGAGTATGAGAATTCACCGAGCCCCCGGAGCGCCTGGGGATCAAGCAGCCTCCTGAAGCTCTTCTATAATTAACATTTAATGATTATGCAGAAAGCCCGAGGCAAGCAGCTGTCTCCACTTCTGCAGGAGACGCCCCAGGGCAATAGGACATGAAGACAAACTATTCAGAAACCCCTCATCAACTTAACTTTCCTCCTCCCGTGTCCACAGACTTCTCACTTGTTCTAGCAAGACAGGAAGGTGCAAATGTCACCTTGGCACGATGGCAGCAGTTATTTTTGTGGAAGAAACACCCAGCTCCTGGGTATATCCAAAAATGGCTCCTGCTGCCAACGTGATGAGCGTGAATGAGCTTCACCATGCTCAGGTCAAGGGCTGCTGCTGCCAGCCAGGAGGAACCAGCAGCAGCACCTGGATAGGATTTGGCAGCATCCCTGGTAAGGGACCATTCACTGACAGGGAGCATGAGGGTGGGGCAGGAGCACATTTCTGTCTGTGTCTCAGCCCTGGCTGGTAATGCTTTAAAACAAAGCTAAAATTGAAAAAAAAAAAATCACATCCAGATGCAACCTTAAAAATGTAAACTAGTGAAACATTAAGCTGTAAAATCAACATGAGTCAGTGGCTGAAGTAATGAACAAAGGGGCAGAGTTCAAGCAACTGCGGACACATAAGCAAGATTCCTCTCTTCCCCAATTTAAAAAGTAAATATTTACTGTAAATATGTTTAATACACCAATAGATTCCTTTAAACACTCCTTTGAGCAGAACTCCTGACCTCCACCCTGGAGCACTGATGAGATCCACTAGTCACAGGCAGGATTCAAGGCCAAGTCTAACAAGCAGAGCAGTCTTGACGTTGCTCGGAGCCTTAGTCACAGAAATACAGTAATTATTGTGGCAGTTAATTAAATTAGGCTCTTTCCTATTAATATAACATTCGCCTCCATATTTTAAACAGCCCACATGTCAATTTAATACACTCCTTATTCAGTGTTTAGCCCTGTGCCTTTGAGGGATCCCAAAAGCTGCTGTGTTTTGGAAGGCTTTTAAAGGTGAAAGAATTTAGAGATCTGGACCCACTGAGGTGCAGACCTCGGTCAAGTCAATGAGCAACAGCAGCCCCTGCTTTGTGTACTAAGTACTGTCACTGGAAAGATGTATTTTAAGACTGAATTTCTCCTGAAGGAGAAGTAAAAATTTAGTAATATCTGGAAATATTAAATGCTGGTATAAGGTCACTGAATCAAATGCAACCTGATTAGAGACAGACCTGTCCAACATGGTACAATTCCCAGCGAGCCTCGATGTTACTGTAGCTTTTAAAACACTGCCAAAGCCAAAGCGGTTTGAGGCTCTGAGGTCTTGCTAATGCTTACAACAGAGTCTTCCTGTATCAGACACTCTTTAAATGTGTATTTTCAGTATTTTTAGTGAAAGTGCTTACTCCACAAATGCTGGATGCTGCTGCTCGCTAACTTAACCCGGAACGCCCCACACAGCTGCTTTATTTCCCCTCAGAGTTGTGAAGAAGTGCTGGAGAAAGTTCTTTGTTCCCAGTCACAGGCTCCAAGCAAGGATCCAGGCTCTGAAGTGGTGGAAGACCCTGAGTCAATGACATCCCTGGTCCGACAGGTTACAAGTGCACCCAGCTCTCAGGACTTTGCATCAGGGCAGCATGAGGGATTTTGCCAGTCTCGTCCAGAACCATTTTTTGGTGCAAGGATTGGTGTAGTCACAAATCGTAATGAACCGTAAGATACTTGGAAACTCATTCTTCATGGATTTGTACTTGACTGGAATCAGCCGTTTGTGACGAGCACCTGAAAGAGAGGTCACACAGGCAGGGGGTTACACAGAGCCACAGGCAGATCACGCATCCACTCTCTCCTCACCACAGCACACACATCACAAGGTCCAGGTTTGCTCCTGATTGTTCATCATCTGATAGTATTGCAACCAGCTCTCACCCTGGAGAGCAAGTGTCTGAATCCTGATTTACTCAGGCTGCAGATGTTCCCCAATGAATCCCCCTGCTAACATGCACTGCTGGTTTTGAGACACCACAAGATGAGAATACCCTCCCTGTGACTGCTGCTGCTTGAAGGAGCAGCTCTTCTACAGAGGAATTTCTCCACAGGGACACCTGCCACCACCTGCACTGTACCCAGCACAAGTGATGACACCGAGACTGTGATGAGGCAAATAACCAAGATTTCATAACTGCAGCAGATGCTGGAGTAATCCATGGAGCTCCCAGAGCCTGCCACCAACCCTTCTGTGCATTAGTAACACCCCACATAAACAGGTAATGCTGTGACTTCCCTAAGCCTGTACTTAGACCTGTGTTCTCACTGGCAGAGCTCAGGTCATTCCATACAGATGGAACTTCTTTTCCTGTTCTAATGGAAGGTGTGATGCCCACAAGAAACTGGTGAAGAACTAAAAGAACTTTTCTACAAGTCTGGATGACTGGGGGCTGATACAATGTCCTGGGGGTGTTCAATGGACTAACTGATATCATGTGAAATTAGTATGTCAAGGAAGATGAAGTGCATTCCTGTCTCTGCCACCAGCTTCCAGTCTAATCTCTGGCATGTAATTTATAATATCATGTCAGATGCCTCATCTGGAAAAGAAACTTTACATCCAGATGCTCCTCCCAATTCTACATATCCTCCATACTATTAGGCTGGGCTGCACTTACTCCCCAGCAACACAGACAACTGTAGAACAACCAGTGGCTGGAGAAGAGCAGTCAGAACAGATCTGGCAGAAGCAAATTGGTGCCTTTTCAATTCAGAACAAAATACGTAAAAAATTTCCCAACTAAGTTGAACATTCGTTCCATATTTTGTTTACCTATCCACAATACTCAAGGATCTCTACAAGAATCGTAGAATGGAATGGATTGGGTTGGAAGGGGCCTTAAAGATCATCTTGTTCTATCCCCTGCTATGGGCAGGGACACCTTCCACTAGGCCATGTTGCTCAGAGCCCCACCCAGCCTGGCCTTGAAATCTGCACGTTCCTTACCTGCCACCTAATTCCCAGCTTTACACATATCCTGGATTTATTATACTACTTGTCTCTTTAGCAGCAAATTTTCCTGTATGGATCTGGAAGCCCTTCACAAGCCTGACATGCAGCTCTGACATTTCTGGAGCAGGCAGCATTATCCCACTGACAGCTGGAGTAGTGCAGCACAGGCAGCTTCTCGCTCGTGGCTACGTGAGGAAGGTCAAGAGCAGGGCAAGGGACTGAGCCCAAGCCCCTGCCTGCACAACCAAATTATGAAGCCCCTGTTAGTTCCAGTGGTACAGTGCCCACTGACCTCAGCTGGAGCTTTAGATGTCACTGTAATAAAAATGATAATGTGCAATTCTAAATGGGATATTTGTGTGATCTTACCTGGGGAAAGACTAAGAGCAAATTTGGTCTGGAAATCACATTCATTGCTTTCCAGGTAGTCATCTGAAACGACAACCACCATCCTCCGGCACCTGGAGATGAAGCAGGGGAGGAAAAAAAAAATGTCAAAGGAGATGGTTCTCATTCCCACAAATAGAAGCATGTTCTGCTCTGAATTGCTCCAGTGGAGAAGGACCTGGCTGTGTTCCAGAAGGAATTAACTGCAGAGGAGGAACTACTGACAGACACATTGTGATGTTACACAGAAAAACCTGATTACAGATACACATTCATATACCAAAAAGTGAGGAAACAGTGAAGTCCAGACTGTCTGTGCAACCTTTATGTGATCCTGTGTCCACAGATGAGACACAAGGCAAAGAAAAGTGATTGAACATAAGTAGCATCACCACAGTGGCACCTCCCTTGTGAACACAATGAAGCGACACATTGGGGAATGCCTGAGTCGTCCTTCTTGAGCCAAGAGCATAAAAAAAAACCCCATGAAGACATTCTAGTGGATTTTTGCTGTTTCACTGGCACCATGCTGCAGACATCACAGTACAATGAATGTAATGTTCCACTACACTCACAGCTGGCCCCAACAGCCACGGTTCACTTACCTCCTCTCTATAAGCTCTCCGCTGATGGACCACACACAGGTTCCTGGCAAGACATCCCGATCAAATACACAGAGCTTCAGTTTGAACTCTGTTTGCTCCAGCTCCCTGATCATCTCCTGGACAAACTGGAGGTCTTTCTGACAGTAGCAGATGAAGGCATCAAATATCTCTGTTCCACTCCCTGAAACCATTAAAAATGTAGCTGTCATCTTCTACTATAAATGAAGTTCACTCCTGTAGTGAACTTTCAAGAGCTCCCACAGACTTTAACTTAGAATCAGGAGTCTGACAGAAAAGCTCTGGCCAAACTTGCAAAGGTAATTTAGCATTTTATTAGATGAGCTGCCCTTCAGTCCAGACTCCTGTCCTTAACAGGGCTGGCAGGAGGTAACACTCATCAGTGCTCTGACTGCTTTCACTGGCCAGGCTGTTCACACATACCCACATTGCCTGGCAGGGGTCAGGGAAAGGGAGCTGAGATGCAGACAGGCAAAATCTGTGGAGGCAGTAACATCCAGCCACAGGGAGTCTGGGAAGAGCTGGAGGGAGCAGAGTACCCCAGGGGATACAACTCAGAATCCCAATGCTCTGGGATTTCACTTAAAGTTTCACATCTAAAATATCCTTTAAAAAACGCTCTGTGTCCTTCTTCTCTAGTTCAGGTCACAGAGATTCAAACTTCCCAACCAAAACACTTCCTCATCCAGCAGTGTCCTGCCATCTGCTGTCCATGGAGCTATGGGGTGAGCCTTGAAATTCGGGACCTGTCATTTTTATAGCTAAGATGTCAAACCTGGGTACCTGAAGTCAATACCCTAATGGGCCTGTTTTCCAATTACATTAATGGCTGACAGCTCTTGTTTATTTAGCAGTTATCCAAATATTAAAGTGCTGCATTTTAAGGGCAATGTTTCTCATAATTAAGTGCTTTAATACTGCTGGATAGTTTCCAACTGTGTTATATTTTTTTCCATATCAATGTCACTACAGATATATTCAATTTTTTATGCCAGTTAAAGCCTACCACAGTGAAAAAATAGGTCAGGCTCTAAAAGCTGCTGAGGAAAAGTATCAACCCAGCAGGCAGATGCAGCCCAAGAAGCATCCGGTGAAGCAGAAGGGGAATGTCTGCCAGGTCAGTCAAACTGAGGGTACTGCTGCAGGCACAGCACTAACTTGGGGGTCACGTCAGGCAAAGCTGCCGTGTACGAACACCAGAATATTGTCTGTGGACATCTGGGGAGGGTTAGTGATGTCCACACATGCAGCAAAGGTGGCCACCCAAAGACAGACTGGCCAGCACACTCGTGTGCACGTGGCTGCACATGCAGGGCTGCACACACAGCAAGGCACACACAGAGAACTTGTTTCCTCTCTCCACCCACTGCACAGCCAGTCCTACTTCAAACCCACTTCCTTTTCATTCAAGGTGGTTCCACCTGCCAAAGACAGGGCAGGGAAACCACCTCTGACATTCTTTCCCCTGGACTCCCACCCACTGAGCTTTCAGCAGCCGCTGCTCTGGACCAGGCTGGGCTAAGGGACGTATTTCTGGGAATTCTCCTCCCATGTGTGTCCAGTGGCTCTGGCCAGCCTGTTCCTGGGTGAAGTGTTCCCCAGGGTTGCTTTCCCTCTCTGCTCTGAGAGAGGAAAAAGGAAAAGGAGGAATAAGGAAAAATGAAGATGCCCAGTGACTACCAGCCAAAGGATTCTGGCCTGGATTATGAAAAGTTGTGGGAATTATGAAAGCAAACAGGTTTTCTACACTTCCCATGGGGAAGGTGATTCCAACATGAGGTATCAGGCAGCAATGGAAGCACGGGCTCTTACCATATGGATCATCCCTGATGGTGATGCCCATCAGTTCCGAAGTCTTCGGCACGCTGCTGTCCACTGCTGGCACTTGGAGAGGCTGGTTGGCCTCTTCCTGCTTCCTCTGCAAGTACTTCCTACAGTCCTCCTCTGCAAAAACACACAACCAGGGCAAGAGGCTCCTGTGACATGGGTTTACACTGCTGGACTTCATTAAAACAGGAATAACTATTTCATGGGTCAGGGATGCTAGAGGGGAATTCCCTGTCTGGTTTTTTTGTATGTAGAATTTCTCTCACCTCTTTCTGAACCTCTTGAACCTCCACCACCTCTTCTAGCAATTAATTGCTGAAAATCATTCTTGATTTTTAGAGAAGTACTTTCTTTTACTTGTTTTACTCCTCCTCCTCCTCCCCGTAGTTCTACTATATCCCAGTACACCTTTAACAGCAGGCATAACGTACAGAGCAGGTCCCAACTCTGCTGTCTGCTCTCATTGTTCTGCATTTTGGAGTATTTGATAGTTGGGGAGGATTCTCAGTTAAAGGTTGTCATGGTGTTGGTCTTTTTGCCCATGTAAAAAGCCATAAGACACGAGGAAATGGCCTCAAGTTGCACCAGGGGAGGTTTAGATTGGATATTAGGGAACAATTCTACACTGAAATCGTGGTCAGGCATTGGAACAGGCTGCCCAGGGCAGCGGTGGAGTCACCATTCCTGGAGGAATTTAAAAGATGTGTAGATGTGGCACTTGGGAACAGGGTTTAGAGGTGGCCTTGGCAGTGCTGGGTTAATGATCCTGGAGGTCTTTTCCAACCTTAGCAATTCTCTGCAGACACACAGGAGCTGATTCACACCCCCAGGCTTTGCCAGCCAGGACAACTGCAGGTGACATTGACTATCCACACTCACCACTTACAGCAGGACCATGTAAAATTTTAAGGAGCCCCTGGAGCAGCTTTTGTTTTGTTGAGCAAAAAGGACCCTCTTATCCCGGGCAGAGTAGATGTGTACCCCACTCTGAGATAACTGAAGGGCAAAGACCTGTCACAGTCACTGCTGTGAACTTCCCAATCAGGACAGTGATGGGCACAGACCTATTATAAACAGACTTGGTTTAAAAATAAATCAGAAATCTAAATGTGAAGTCTTTGGAGAAGCAACAAGAAACTCTGCAGCCTCTGCTACTCTGCAACTACAGAAGAACTGAAAGTAAAAGATTTGAAATCAGGAATTAAGAAAAAGATTAAACTCCCTAGAGCCTTTGCTTTTACTTAAGATTAAAAAAAAACCCCAACAAATGTTAATCAGAAAGTGCTGATCACTCAGGGGCTTCAGCTGGCACAGCTGCAACAGCAGAGTAAAGGATCCCTTGGAAGTGCAGGATGCTGGTGGGAGCCCAGTGAGTCCTCCGGTAACACAACCTGGCCCGAGCAGGTCTGCAGGAGGCCCAGCTTGAGCCCCCATCCCCTGCTTCTATCTCAGCTTTGCATCTCGTTACTGGATTATCTCCAATCTAAAAAGGCTCAGAGCTGATCAAAGCTTTTCCTGAGGCTGAGGCATTCGAAATCTGCCTTTCTCCTCCCCTCTGCCTCCCCAGTCCTGCAGAGGAAAGAATCAGCCACATTCTTTACCAGCCAGAAAGCCCTAACTCAGGTCCCACCTCTCTGCCAGCTGCCTGTTGCATGAGTTATGTCAGCTAAGTCAGTATCTTTGAAATCACGATTAAAGTCACTGTGAAGTTGCCAACGGGTTCAGCAGTCCCAGAGGAAGGACTGGCACACAGCCGCCACCACCTTAAGTGTGCCTTGATTCCCTTGGGAGCCAGGTTCACAATCCGAAATATTGCTGAATAGGCAAGAACAGGCAATTATTTAACAGCATTGCATAGTGCCCAATACAGAAATGTTCATTTTCAGTGTATTTGCTCCAAGTCTTCTCTCCTTGCCTCTGATTTGGGATGGATCAGTCTCCAGCTGGAAACAGCACCTGACTGTACAGGTAAATGAGAGTGAACAAGGATCAGGGATGACTTTGGGACCATAAAGATAAAGGATGCTAAACTACACAACCAAGTAGAAAGAAACTCCTCCAAGCTAAGCTGTCCTGCTTCACCAAGCACTTAACTAGGCCTTACATTCCTCTGGCAGTCAAACAAATTCCCGAGGAATTGGAAAAAAAAGAATAGAAACATGAAATTTAAAGTGCAAAATGAGTAGCATGATGAGAACACACAGTAAACAGATCCAGTAACTGTCAGGCAGGAAAGAAGCACTTTTCTAACAGATCAGGGAAGAAAGAAAAATCATTGAGTTTCAGCAGGAAAGAGCACAAATGTATCAAAGCAAAAAGCTTCACATCTCTGAAGATGATTCTACAGCAAAATAAACTGCTGAGGGGGATCACAGAGTGAGGAGTTAGGGCAGAGCTGCTGGGACATCAATACTGATTTTTTCTGATTCTGATCCCACTGCAGGAGTCCCAGTCATACACAAAGATGCCCCTGGTGTCAGGAAATACCGTGCAAAAGAGTACATGAAACCATTACTTTCCTTTCCAAGTGTAAATATCTCTGACTTCTCCAAGAGCTCTCAGCACCAGCAACAGGTCACAGGCCCTCAGTGCAGTCCTTGGCCAAAAATAATAAAGTGGAACAGTCACACTGGTCAGGCTGAGGGTACATCTGCCCCAAGCCTCATCCTGTCTCAAGCACTGCACAAAACCAGGTGTCTAGGGGGGGAACATAAGAATAAAATAAGCTTACAGAGCTATTTCCCTAAAATCTATACATATTTCCCTAAAATCTATCGTTAAGGTATAATCTACAATCTATTTTGATAATCTATCTTTTGGACTATTCACAGCTGAGGAATTTCCTGAGCCACAGACAGTAGTTCTGTTGAACAGCCCTTAGTGGGCCCCTCTTCCAAGAATTTACCTGTCTCCTTTTCTCAGCGTGACCCAACTCTGCGCAAAATTTGTGATTTTCCTGCAGCCCAGGCTCCTCCCACTCCTTCTGCTGGAGTCTATTCCAGCTCTGACAAAGCCCATCCACCACACTCCCCTCCAGTGGGACAGGTCCTGAGCTCAGGGCTAGAACCAGCCTGGGTGCTCCCAACGTTTTTGTGAAGCCCCAGATCTTTTGCACAGCTGAAAGCTCCCCCAAATTTGTTAGGAGCCTCTAATCAGCCGATCACAAAGCACACTGATGATTTTGTCTTTCCCAAAAGAAAGGTCTTCAAACTGTGATCTTAAGTAGGAAGAACCACAGGACCAAAGGGAAGTTCTCCATCGCTTCTTGGTCAGGCTCTCTACAGAGATGGATTTCTACATCTTCCTTTATCTCCATGAGTAACAGGAAGTGAGATTTATTACTTCCTCATTGCTAACTCAGTAAACTCTATTATACAACACAGGCCTTCAGGGAATTCTCTGGCTTTGGGAATCCTTTGGCAAAAAATTTCCCATTCCCAGCTGATGACAGCTGGGTTCCCTCTGAATTTCTCTGATCACAAAGAATACAAAGAGCCCAAAACCAAAAAGTTATCAGAACAGCACAAGGACCTTCTTTCTTCTCATTGACCTGTCTCAACTTTTTCAGTTTGCATGGAATTTTTTCCCCTGACATTATCCAGTTCTACACATCCCTCATTTCCCCCAGCAATCATCTTCCTATCACACTATATCCACACATCGTAATTTTCACACTGTCTGGTGTCAGTGCAATCTGTCTACTGGCTCACCTGGCCAAAATCATCTTTTGACACACAGAAACTTTTTTATTGAAGGTTTGGGATAAGACAGGGCTCCAGGTTACTTTGCAAGGCTCATGGTAGCAGGAACACCACACACTTCTCTCCTGGAAGCCAGGTGAGACTCCTGTGAATCACAGAATGGTTTGGGTTGGAAAGTACCTTACAGGTAATCTCATTCCAACCCCATGCCACGGGCAAGGACACCTTCCACTATCCCAGCTTGCTCCAAGCCCCGTCCAACCTGGCCTTGAACACTTCCAGAGATGGGGCAGCCACAGCTTCTCTGGGCAACCTGTTCCATTGTCTCACCACCCTCACTAGAAAGAAATTCATCCTAATATGTAATCTAATCTCTAATCTCCTAATATCGAATCTAAATCTCCCCTCTCTTAGTTTAAAACCATTTCCCCTTATCCTATCACTATCCACCCACGCAACAAGTCCTTCTCCCTCTTTTTATAAGCCCCCTTTCGGCACTGGAAGGGGCTCTAAGGTCTCCCCGGAGCCTTCTCTTCTCCAAGCTGAACACCCTCAGCTCTCTCAGCCTGTCTCCATAGCACAGGTGCTCCAGCCTTCGGAGCATCTTTGTGGCCATCGTGAGAACACCGAGGATGTCACTCCATAATCTGGAAAGGGCTTTTCTTCTCGAGCGGGATTTTTTTTTAACATCATCTCCGCGGACAGAGCAGCAAAGAGCGACACGAACAGAAAGACCGACACGAACAGAAAGACCGACACGAACAGAAAGACCAACACGAACAGCATCCCGTCCCTCCCCAGGCATCAAGGAAGCAGCACCGAGGGCAGGCTCCCGTGGCAGCGCCGGGATTCCCCGGGCTATCCCAGCTCTCCCCAGCGCCTCACCCACGCTGCCGGCCAGGTCCGTCAGGACATCGTCGCGACCCAAGCGGCGCAGCACATCGAGGAGCTGCCCCACAGTGGCCCCGCCGGGGCAGCGTCCCGGCCATTCCTCCAGCAGCGTGGCCGTGGGGTCGGGCAGCCCCTCCAGCCGCCGGATTTCCAGGAAGCTGCATCCCAGCGCCTCCGCCAGCGCCGTCCAGTCCGCGGCCGCGGCCGCCCGCGGGTTGAGGTAGAGCCCGAGGCGGCGGCGGACGCCGTAGTTCAGCGCTACCATGGGCACGGCGTGCAGGTCCAGCGGCGGGACGGGGCTGGGGCTGGGGCTGGAGCTGGCAACGGGGTCCGACGGGGCCGTGGCCATGGCCGTGCCGCGCTCCGAACTTCCCCTTCCCGGCACTTTCGCTTCCCGGCTCGCCCCGCCTCTCCACCGCCCCCGCAGCGCTCGCTCCGTCCGCCCGCCCTCCCTCAGCGTGCGGGGCCGGACGGGTTTGCACCGGGATAGTGCGGCCAGCAGGACCGGGGAAGTGATGCTCCCCCTGTGCTCGGCACCTCGAGTGCCGTGTCCGGTTCTGGGCTCAAGTTAGGAAGGGCATTGAGGGGCTGGAGCGGGTCCAGAGAAGGGAACGGAGCTGGGGAAGGGTCTGGAGCACAGGTCCTATGAGGAGCGGCCGAGGGAGCTGGGGGTGTTCAGTCTGGAGAAAAGGAAGCCCAGGGGACACATTATCACTTTCTAAAACTCCCTCCTGACAGGGTGTAGCCAGGTGCACATCGGCCTCTTCTCCCAGGCAATAAATGACAGGACAAGATGACAGGGTCTTAAAACTGTGCTAGGGAAGTTTAGGTTGGGCATCAGGAAGAATTTCTTCACGGAAAGGGTGATTGCATTGGAATGGGCTTCCCCAGAGAGGTGGTGGAGTCACCATCCCTGGAGGTGTTTAAGGAAAGACTGGACGTGGCACTCAGTGCCATAGTAAGTTGACAAGGTGGTGTTGGGTCACAGGTTGGACTCGATGATCTCAGAGGACTTTTCCAACCTAATTGACTCTGGGATGCTCCTGCTGGGCTTTGTCCAAATGTAGTGCCCTGCCCTCTGGAGTGGCCTGGCGAGGGATCTGTGCTGTGTGTCAGGAGACACACCAGAGAGAACAGTGCTGTCACTAAAGCTGTTTCACTCTATTCCCCCCCAGATCACCTCCTGATGGCTACATTCCTGCCCAGCCCCCTAATACAACAAAAAGGGGAATTATTAATGTGGCCCTGACAGGGTGTGTGTTCAAAATCAATCCGTTTGTCTGCTTTTGGCTGAACAACTTGCTCTTGTGTTCAATGTCAGTTCATTTCTCACCCAGACCTGAACCCATCAACCCAGAGTGTTCAGAGTTTTTACAGTATTACAGTTATTCTTTAGCAAACAGGCCCAGTGGATCTCTAGTAGAAATAAATCCAGAGCCATGTCCCATCTTTGGTGGTCAAAGTGTTCAGATCTGGGCTCCCCTAAGATGACAATGCTCCATGACAGCACAAATACGGCCATCTCCAAATTCCCAAACTCTCCTAGCAAGTACAACATTCTGCATAAAAATAAAATCCTAAAAATGGTTAGCGATCCATTTTAAACTGTTTTTGATGACGAGTACAAAACACAATTCTTGGCTATGAACTGAACATTTTTCAGCTTCCAGGCTGGTACCAAAAACAACAGGGTACTGCAAGGACTCCAAGGAAGCTTTCAGGAGGAACACACTCTTTCTCCAAAGTACTGCACGAGACACAGTAAAAGAACATCCTCTGCAGTCTCTATCTATGGAACTCTGTGGAAATGAGGAAGATAAAATATTCCAGTAGCAAAACTTTTAATTGCACAATGATTGGTGGGTTTAAAACTTTAAAAGATGAAAAATTAGCATAAGAAGTTTCAGTTCTGACTGAACACCTGCCACATAAACCATTGGCTCCAGCTTGGAAGGAGAGGTGCTAATACACAACCTCCAAATACCCACATCCAGCACATGTCCCTGGGAACACAGACAGGCAGATCTTGTGTTATTTTACCATGCCAGACCTGTGTCTTTGGCTTGTTCAAGGTGATTAACCATTATCCAGGCACCTTCAGCAGCAAAACCTCTTGCTGAGCACTCCTTCAGCCTTCAGCAAGCATCTTTCTTGCGAGAGAAGCAAAAATCTATCCCTCTGTCCTTGTGCTGCACTGGTGCCTGTGCAGGTCCCCTCCTGCCCCTGGGATGGGGACTTCCTCCCTATGACAAATGACAGAGGAACAGTGAGATATTTACTGGTGCTGCAGAGCGAATCTGGTCACAAAGCAGTGCTGACATGCAGGAAGAAGGTGCAGATGGAGCCTCTGCCTCCCAAGTTCATAAAAAAGGAAGGAAGGCCTGACAGGCACTGCTCTAGGCTGGGATTTAGGAAACCAGGGTTTCTGGCAAGGTGAGCTGGGAAAGTTGATCAAAATTGAACTTTTGCTTAATGGAGAAGCTTTTTGGCTTCAAGCTTCATCACTGCCTCAAACCAGTGTCTCACCAAGGTGCTCCTGCACAAAGTCTTTCTCTGATCTCAGGTGGTCACTATTCCTAGCCCTCCAACAGCACAAATGAAGCAGAAGGCTTTGCTTCCACAAAACTTTCCACTCATGGCAAAGGAATCTGCCCTAAAAATTTGGTATTGCACCTTGGAATTAAAACCTGAAATGGGGACATGCTTCATTCTTCACTGACTTGGTACAACACCTAAATTTGAGCGTCCACAAAGTATCCTCACTCGGGAGGAGGCTGGGAGGATGCATGGGAGAAAAGCAAAATGCTGAAAACTCCTTGTAATACACAACCACTGGTTACATCCATTTCCTTCCATACCTATCTCCTCTAAGAGCAGCATCCCAGGCAGCAGATAAAAGCCTTGACATGTTGCAGGCTCAACATCTCACTCTTCCCCCATTCTAAAAGGGAGATACATCCAAAAAGCAAAGTGCAAGGAGCAGTCCCCGTATTAACAGGTCTTGCTGACTCCAGTTTGGACGCACTCGAGCACGGCAGGAAGTTGGTTGTTTTTACTTCCACCTCCTGAACAGAAAGGACACTGGTTTGTTTCTCTTCTGTCTACCTGCATCAGGGGGTGGTCAGGCCAGTGGAGGCCTTGGAGAAACCCCATCCCTCTGGTGGGGCTGCCAGGGCAGGGAAGGATGCCCTGAAGGACATACTGGGGCTAAGCCCTGCTGACTATACAAGGGACAGAGCAGCAGCTAAAATTTATTTCCTTCACCACAGCGGGTAGGACAGAGCTAAATAACCCTGGCTGCACAGTCCCTGCTGTGATGTAATGTGAACTTGCATTAAAACAACTTTTTTCCCTTTCTCTTTCGAGAAAGGACAGCAGAACTCACAGAAACTGATGCAGAGCAGCCCCCTGGAGCCCTCCCACCCCATCCCAGCCTTCCCAGTACTCACAGGCCTCTGGTGGATATGTCGGCTCCACTCCGGGGCTGTCACAACTGGCCATGGGTAGGTCTCACCTAGAGTTACTCCTGCCTGGGAGAGAGCAGCACTGCTCAGTGCCCAGGGGGTGTGGATGTCTGCTCCTTTTATGCCCTGCAGTTCTGGCACCCACAGCCGGACGTAATCCCCCTGCAAACAGAACCAATGGATTCAGGATCCATTCAGTAACAACGTGTAAGTGCTTCCCAGCAAGGCTCTTTCTCAATGGGAAAGAGAGGAGCCGGATTTCCAGGCAGAGAAGCTGGTGTTGTACAGCATCAGTTATCTCTGACAAGCCTTAGCCCCTCCTGCTAAACCCTCTACCCAGAATTAGTGCCTAAAGAGAGACCTGGATGCTGGAGTTCTTCTCCCAGGCTCACTCTGCAAGCAGAGGAGAGAAGCAGAGGTGAATTTTCAGCACTGTTCACCTGTCCTGTTTAGGACATCCTGAAATGAAGTCACTCCCAAGAAGTTTCTGGTGACTGAAGGAAGTTAGGATGACTAGCTCAGCTGCACACTCTTGTGTTCCTGAATCTCTCCTCTTAACTCTACCGCTGTGTCCTCTACTACGACTAATTTCTGATTTCTTGTTAAATCCTGCCAGCTACAGTGCCAAAAGGCAACAGCACAGCCTGACACGAAGCTAAGGAACAGTGTGGAAACAGGTAATTCAGTGTGTAAGCATGGCTTAAGCCATGGAAAGGGCAATTTTTCTGCTCCCACCATTTAAGAGAGGATAGTCAGAGGAGTCACAGGTTTAATCTACTCTTCAGCACTTCTCAGGGAGTGGTTCTGTTTCTCTGGTAACTCCTGAGTTCTCCAAGAAGCTGCTCTGTGCTCAGGGAAGCATCTGTGTGAGGTACTGATGGGATGTGGCTGTGACTCGGAAGAAATGGTGACGAAACACAAAACACACCGACCAGGGAGGGTGTGGGGAGCTCCAGCCTCCCTGGGGACAGCAGCAACTGTTAAAATCACATCTTCCAGTACACAACAAGGAACCTGCCTGACTGTTGGCCAGGACACACAAGAACTGGTTTTCGATCCACACAGCACACTGATCTCCTCTGCTCCCCGAAAACACCTCAAGTCCTTCACTCACTCATCCTTGTAAAACAGCCAAACAAGACTTACATTCCCATCATAATCTAGGCCTTGTTTGATCATGTTGAACTTCCTGTTGTCCCGTGGGTCGTTGCCAATGCCAGCGCTGTATAACCAGTTGCCGTAATTGCTACAAACGTCGTAATCCACCTTGAGAACAGAGGGAGAAAACAGTCAGAAGAGCTGGGCTGGCCCTTGGTCAGCCTTCTCCTCGTCCATCCTTTAGCTCAAGGGGAAAATTCCTTGAATGGGATTCACTCCAGCCAGACTGGGGTGGTCAGAGCTCTCCACTGGAGGTACAGGCATCTGGCTCAGAAAAGGACCTGCATGGCTGCTTTTTACAGCTGGGATCAGCTTCCCAGGCTACTTCCCATTACTTAGGTCAGCGAGATAGACAAAAGTCCAACCAAAGTCTCTCAGTTTCCTTCTTTTTAAAGGAAAATCCTTTTATTTCTGCCATCATCTGGCAGACTTCACAGGTAGCCCTAGCATTTGAATGCTCATATTCCAAAAGGAAGTATTCAAATGTGAGAGAAAATCTTTCCCGACCAGTTACCCTGACACCACGGACTGACAAAATCATTTCTGCAGATCCTTCTAGGCAGTTTGGAGAGAAGTCTGCCTCAGACTGGGCAGACAAACCACACAGTGTATATGAAGATGCAAACGATACAAACACTGCAGTTTTCTCCCACTGTCAAGTTATTCCTCATCTAAACAAATAAAAAGCTCTCAAGAATGCTTATATAAAATGGAGCAGGGCTTTTGGAACAGGCACAAATGAGAGCAGAACATAATCCCATCTGAGTGCTCTTCAGCTGGGCAGGGTAGCTTAAATTCAACACCAAAAGTTTTCCAGTTGTAGGACAATTCAAACCGAGCTCAGGAGGGGAGTGGAAGTGATAGCAAGGAGGGTGTGGGATCGCTGAGCATTCCTAGGGGTGTCTGTGCTGCAAAAGCAGCAGCTGTGGCAGAAAGAGCTGTTTCAGTGCTGTTCTCTTCTCCCTTTATGGCAGCCACAGCAGCAACCAGTCCACACAGAGATGTTTCCAAGATCTCAGCCACTCTTTGGAGTGAGGAGCTCAACGCACGAGGATGGCAGAAGGCTCAGGGAATGGGCTCTGTCAAGCTGCCCTTTCTCTGCAGAGCCAGCGAGTGCCGGGGTCAGGGTGAGCAGCAGCCAGCTCTGCTCTCTGCGTACCAGGCTTCCCCTTCCCAGCTCGCTTCCTCCAGCTGGTGAGATAAGGAGGGAAGAAAGATGCCATCGGAGGCCTGGTTGTGTGATTAACATGCAGGAAAGCGTGTGTGGGAGGCAAGGGCAAATCCAAGGGGGCCTGGAGGAGGCAGGCTCATTTCCCCCTCAGCCTTGCCCCTTCCTGGCATTCTCTTCTGTTTGTTTCTCTGCCTTTCCTTGGGGCCTGACCCTGTGAATGAAATCAATGAAGTCAGAGCTGAGATATTCTCAGTTCAGGACACCGGTGGTCTCTGGCCTTTCCCCGGCTCCAGCGGGTTGCAGCGAGCTTGTGCCTCAGTTTCCCTGCCTGTCTGGTGTGGATGGCACACACAAACACTCAGGGAGCCTTTGCTGGCAGTACTGGAGATGAAATAGGCATTGCTTTCCTTTTTTTAGAGGCAAGTGAGACAGTTTCAGTTCTGTACTGGCCCCTACCCTTCTACAGCCATGTCTTCCCCACCAAGCTGATGTCTCCATCCTCTGCTGCTCTGGGGATGCCACCAGGCCACAGTGACAGAGATGTGTGACACATGCTGAAAGAATGGGACAGAAGGGCACAAGGATCAGCCTGTGCCACACCAACCTACGGTGTCCATCAGCATCTGGGGCTCCCTGAGGTGAAAGGGCCAGTGCAGAGTGCTGAATCCTGCTTCCAGCAAGGCTGGTAGCATTCGTGTCCTTAGGAATAAATGTAGATAACACAGGGAGCATCTTTCTAGTGTGAGACCTTCTAGGTCTTCCTCACTTGTGGAATAGGACACCCTTGTGGAAGGTTCTTGCTCTTATCTGGAAATGCATCACTGCATGGAGCTACCAAAACCCCTTTCTGGAGGATCCTGAAGTCGTGCAATGTGTTCTTGTGCAAGCCCAGTGCTGCTCACAGCACTGGCGTGGGAGAGCACCCCGAGTTTCCTCCTGCAGCCAAAGCCATGTCAGAGCCCAGCACCAAGGAAGCTAAAAAAAAAAAATTACATTCACAAAAAAAGTCTATTTTAATTGCAGATAATAGCAAGGCAACTGGGCTTTCTCTGTCCCTCCAGCACTCTGAGTGACTGGAAAATTTTCTGATTGCCAGTAGCCTCCTGTATCCCACAGATAAGACCTTTAATGTGAGGCTGATGTGAGTATTTGGCCTTTTTCAGTCAGTGCCATGAGAATCCATGGGGACTGAGGTCAGAGAAGTGACCCAGCTATTTAACTGAGCTCCCAGAGCTGCTGACTGATATATGAGAGAGCAATTGGTGCTCCAGTTGGCAGGGAGGCCTGTAACACCTCAGAATGAAGAAGGATGCCTCCAGCCAGGGTGGAGCTCCCTGGAAGCTGATCCAGCTATTGTCCCTACTTGCCTGTGCTTGACTAGATGGCTTCCCTGTCCACAGCCATCAATGCACAGATGCTGTGCCAGCACACATTTCTTTTTATGTTCTATTTCTGGGCTGCCCTCCTCCCCAGCCTCTGGGGTGAGCAAGTCAGAGCATTGTTAGCACAATTCATGTTTGAAAGTTTTCTCAAGTGTGATGGATCTCTGGCTAAAACCCTACACAGACGATCACCACTTTTACTGCAAACTTCCTAGCTGCATCTTGGTTGGTGGCAGCTCCACTGTGGCAAAATTCCCTTATGCGAGCTTTGGGAACTTCACACCCTGCAAACAGTAAATACATGGTCTTTTATCAGCCTGAAAATTACTGACCATCACCTGCATCCTTTCTTATTAATCAGGGCTGTCCTCCTGCCTGTCACTTAACTGCAGGTACACAAAGGGACCAGTCTTACCAGCAGGTATTCGAACCATTCTGCCCCCATCCTCCAGTCCAGCCCCAGGTCCTTGGTGAGGAAGCTGGCGACGTTCTGCCGCCCTCTGTTCGACATGAAGCCCGTGGCACTCAGCTCCCGCATGTTGGCATCCACAAAAGGAACCCCAGTTTTGCCCTCTGCAGAGACAAAAGACAGCACTGAGATATCAGGATGTTTTTGGGCGCTCATAAACCAGCCTGTGGTCATGTATTCACAGCCATTTTCAAGACAGTGCCAGAGCAGAGTGGCAGGGAGAGATTTCAGAGTGGTTTAGCTGGAGGGCAGCCACAAAGATCCACTGGAAATTAAATGGGATATCATACTGAAAATTAAGCTGAGGAGAATTTCTGGCAAGGAAAAAATCAAACAGGTACAGAAAAATCTCAGACTGGAAAAACAATCAACAAAAAAAATCAAAACCCAAAGGTGGGTTGCAGGGAATTTTGCAGAGTAAAATAAATATGCAGACAATAGTGAGATGGGCCAAGAACAGAGATTCTTGACAGGTGACTAATAGAGAGATGTACTGGACAAATCCCCCAGGGTTACTACCTGAAAAGTAGAGTTTGTCCGTTGTTAAGGAAAAGATTTATTGTGCCTGGATGATTTATTTTATCCTGTGTGCAAATGGGTACACGTGGCATTAACATGAAAAAAGATATACAGGTGTGCATTTCACTGATTCTGATACTTTAATCTGTTAGTCCCTCCAAGTTTTGAGATATTATGCTTGCTATTCATGTTACAACAAAATTATAAAAGCCAAAGAAAAGGCTGTGGGATAACAAAAGATGTGATTTAGTCTAAATCTGTTGTAACCTTGTAACCAAAAGCAAACAGAATCAAACACAGCAGGCATGGCAATCTAATATTGATAAGAAGGGCTGGTCAGCCTCTGTGTGACTGAACAGAAGGGACCAGCAGGTCACAAACACTCCCTCCTGGGCAGGAAAATCCACCTGCAGTGCACCTCACAAAGCAGGGTAACCCTGTGGGCTGCTCCTGTACGGTGCTCGGTCTGGGAAGGGAAGCCACACACATTCATCACTGGTGATGCCAGTTTAAATGCCAGCCCTGGCCATGCTGGCAGGTCCCCTACAGAGACCCGAGCCAGCATTGGGGCACATGTGAGCCCCAACAGACCCGTGGAAAACAAAACACACCCAGCCAAACCTGCGGTTTCTACTGACCTTTCCAACAGTCAAAGAGCTGAAGGTCCTTTTTCCAGGGGATGTCTTTACTTTGAAGCCCTGTGGAGGAAAATAATGACCTGCTGATGAAGAAACAGTGACACAGTTACTCATACAACAACACAGCCGGGGCGCTTGGTTGACACAAGGCGTGAGGGTGAAGCTCGGCCTCTCAGTGCCATGACAAACAAACCTTCTGCACAGATTTAGGGGTGATCCATTCCTCCCCTCAAGTGTTGCAAAGGGGTGTCTTTTGCACACAGAGGGTGCTCAAGCCCTAGTGGATTTTGTTTTGCTGGCGTTTGCTTTTTTTTTTTCTTTTTTAATTAAAAATGACTCAGATCTCACAAGTGGACAGAGATGCGCTCTGGCCCAGGCTGGTATTTTCTTTTTCAGCTTTACTCCAGGACAATGTTTATGTGAAATCCGTTTCTGTAGCAGGTACTAAACCCAGAATTACCTGGCAGAAGCCCCAGGTAACACTTTGCCCCTGCAATGGGATAGGAACAGATGAGGGGGATGATTTAATGTTTGGAGGGTCCACTGGCAATTAGGGCCTTCTGTGCAGTGGAGCAGGGGCAGCAGGGACAACTCAGCTCTAGCTACAACCATTCAATATTAGGCCCACCACTGGCATCCAGCGCTATCAGAACAGCCACAAAGGCCTGGCAAATGTGACACAAGCCCTGAGGGAGACGTGTCCCTCTGCAGCCACAGCTGGATGCCAGGCAGGCTGCCCTGGAACATCTAAACCAGGGCTGCATCACCTGCAGAACAGCTCACCCAGCACAGGCATCGCCTGCAGGGTCTCCTGACATATGGACTGGCTATTTGTTGTTGCATTGAGTGTTCAGACCCCCATTTCACAGGCACACTCCTGTCCCTGGGGCTGGAGCTGAATCTCATTCTGGTTCCTATGTACTGCAATATCTGGTTTTTTGGGATTCCCCCTGCTGGCTCAGTTCCTGCTCTGTCCCCAGGTCCTCTGGGGAACTTGGGCAAGCCTGAAGCCTGGATTCTGCTGAAAGGTGGAATGTCTCTGGAAACAGCATCTTCACTCTCATCGTGCTGCTGTTTCCCACGGTCACGTGTCAATAATACTCCCTGTATCTAATCAGATTTGGGGCTCAGTGTCCAGCACCATGGTGCTGAGGCACTTCTGTGCTAACAAAGAGTCCCCAGCAGCATCCCAGGGTGGTGACACAAGCACTAGGAGAAGAACATTTGTACAACTTAATGCCAACAGCCTCTTCTCTTACTTTCCCTGTTGTAAGAGAGTACCTTTCCCCTCTAAATGTGGTGATCCATACACACCTCTTAATGAGAAAATCCTTCTGCCGTACTTCAGGGCCACGAAACGAAAGTAATCCCTCCACAGAAGCTCAAACAGGACCCTGAAACACAAAGCATCTCTGTATTTCAGTGTGGGTCAGATAGGATTCCTGAACTGGGATTTTGCTTCCATACAACCCACCATTAACACTGCGAGGTTTATTCACGACGAGCGATTTCAGGGACCTTCCCCGTGACACCCGTTCTTTCCCCAAGCCTAATTACCTGGATTACAGGGAAAGCAAACTCTGCATGAATCACTTGGGAAGCCTTCCTTAGCTCAGGTGCAGGAGCAGAGTTTCAGGAAACATGCTCCTCCTCCGTCCCTGCTGGGATGTAATTCTCCACAGAGCAGGGCGAGGGCCTGATTCAGCTTCACACTTCCGCAGGAACGAGCGCATCAGCACATTCCTAAGGGCTTTGCGTTGATTTAAGCAATAACCTTTGCAAGGCACTCTAAGACACCCTTCAAAACTGGTTTACAGTGCTCCAGCCCATGAGATCAGGTGCTAGGCCCACGGAAAATAGGGAGTTTTATATAAAAACTTTTATATGAAAAGAGCTTCTTATAAAATGATGGCACATCAGCCTCAGAGGCCTGCTTCAGCTCTCTGCCATATGGGAAGCGCTCTGCTCAGCTGATTTTCAGGCTGACAAGATCCCTCTGGAAAATCTGGTTACTGAACAGAACTAGGGAATCAGTTAGGTTGAAGAAGACCTCTGAGATCATCTAGGCCCATCTATGACAAAACACCACTGTGTCCATGGCACTGAGTCCAGACTTTCCTTAAACACCTCCAGGGACAGTGACTCCACTACCTCCTTGGGAAGCCCATTGCAATGTCTAATCACCCCTTCAGTGAAGAAATTCCTCCTAATGTCCAACTTGAACAGGACACTGTCCAAATCCTAAAAAGTAGTGTCGTAATACTGAGGTTCAGTAAGTCCCTCAAGTGTAGCCACCACGACCTGTACTTCATTGAACAATTGACTTCTTGGGAGCTTGACAGCTTCATTTTTGTAATTACTGAGCATTTTAAAATGCTAAAATCACCATGGCATGCCAGCTGCCAGCAGGCTGGCTGGCTGTTGTCTGGAAAACAGGAGTACGTTCATTTCTTGAAATCTTTCCTCTCTTAATTGTCTTTGAAGTAAAAAAACCCCAAACATACACTTCATGGGTGTTGATATTTTATCTGTCATTTGAGTTTTAATAAAACTGAGCATTTTGGCCAGAATGGTTGGCAGTGTTCTACCTGTTCTTCACCAACCACTGTGCTGTTCGACATGTTGCAAATTTAACAAACCAAAATGAATATTTAGTTCTGGAGTTTGCACAGACCTTACAGTTTGGGACTTTTCCCATCCAGGTCTAGTGTTAGCCCAGGCTCTAACATGAACCTGTTTCTCTATCAGAGCTCCAGGTTATGATTCACAGTGTCTGGGCAGATCAGAGCAAGTTCAAGGTCAGCCCAGGGATGGATAAACTGAGTTCAAGCACCCTCAGACTCCTCCAGGAGAACCTGCAGGCAGGACAGCAGGCAGTGGAGAGGTGAGGAAGAGCATGGATGGCAAGGTGGGATGCATTAAACCCAACTCCCAGTGCCCTCTTCCCCTCTCCTCTGGCGTGGCGGTCATGGCCAGGCAGCTGAGCAAACATGGGGCCACTTGCTGGACTTTTGGCCATGGGACCTTCAAGCACCCTGAGATTTGTACAAGTCACACAGTCACTGAGACTTCTGGGCTCATATCCTTGGCATGAGAAACCCTTTGGCTTTTATTTGTAAATTATTCTTCCTTCTCATTTAGCCCATAACAACAACACAGAGATGGATGGTGCTGATTTGCTGAGATTGTTTTCAAAAATCATGAACCACGGTTTCCCAGCAATAATAATGACAATTGCCATTCATAATCTTTACTTCCAAAGTGCCTAAAGCCCCTGGGTGTCAAAGACAGACTACTAAATCCATACTGAAAGAGAACTACAGTGCAACCCAGAGGAACCAGCCAGCAGGCACAGGAAAAACAAACATTAATTATGAAAAGAGTTAACAAATCACTCTTCTGTGCAGGAAATGCCAGGTTCCTTTTCAGAGAAAATAAGCCATGCTGATGGTGCAAAGACATACCAGTACGTGCTCTGATTTGCTGTTCTCTCTCTCTCATACTTCTGGATCTGCTCATAGATGTATCGAGGTGAGATGCAGCCCAGTGCCAGCCTGAAAGCAGAGGAATAATGTCCTGAATGCCATGCAGGACTCACAGCTTGATGTCAGCTCAGAGGGAGGAGAGGGGCAGTTTTGTGTCTAGAGTTGTTGTCTAAAAAGTTTTGCTTGGCTTGCAGTTCTGACCCTGACTTCCTAAATAGCTTTAGTCAAGTTGTAACTTCCTGCAACTCTTCAAGAGAGAGAATTCTTTTCCAAGAATCAAAATCCTCCCCTTCCTGGGGTATGACTGTTACAGGAGTCTCCAAGCTATGGAGAGAAATCATTTTACACAAGTTTGACAGGTTTTGCCTAAATGATTTAACAAATCCACTGACAAACCCAGAAAAGGATCTCAAATGCCAACCTCTGCATCACCTGTCCTACCTGTCCTTTTACCACACACCTCCTTATCATAAGCCCAGGGCTCCTTTTCCTGCAGAACCTCAGTGTCTCATCTGAGCAACCACAGAAGGCAAGTGACTGCTGAAAAATCTGAGCCCTGGCAGGAAAACTAGGGAATCAAACCTGGCTCTGGCATTTCAACCCACTGGGCTCCTTCCATCTGTTCCAAATCAGTGCTGTTGCAAGACAGGAAAGAATGTTCAGACTCCAACCATCATACAGGGTGATAAAGAACAACTTTCACCTTCATTGTCCTAGAAATGCATTTTACTGCCATTTCCACTACAGCTCGTGGAAACACTGAATGTCCTAATAAATTGTGGAAAACAGGAAGAAAGACCTTGAAGAGTTTTTTCCTTAATTGTTGACCAGCTCTAACGGCCAATATGAGATGGGAATGACTGGCTGCAACCTGAACTGCTCTGATTTTGATTATGTGACAGAGGAACATTTTGGGGCAGGCAGATCAGAACTGTGTGCTCTGGGCAAATGGCCAGCTTGGAAAAACTCAAGTGGAGGCCACAAATAACAAACTTCCACAGAGCCAGCAGTCCTGAGATCCCAAAGTGCCACCAGATGGAGCCATCCACTGCAAGCATCAAAGCACAAAGCTTGTAGGAAACAAGAAATCCCGACCTGTAACAGCCTCAGAAATTTGGTTCTCATTGTAATTCTGTTGGGAGAATCCAGATGCTCTCAGCTTAGGCCAAACTGGGTTCTGCTGCTGCAATTCCAGTCTGGAATTAACTCTGCCTCTTCCAGCACCAAGGACTAAATACCCTAATGAAAAATCAAGATATTTACCAAACAAGACATCCTTTCCAACAGGAATAATCAGAAGTGTCTCTTCACCCCACAGAAGGAGAATGGCAGTGAGGTGGGGTGACTTACCCCAGAGTATTCAGGAAACCAGGATTAGGCTGAGTTCTGCTACAGCCCTACCAACACACTGAAGCTGTGCTGCTCCCCTGACTTTCCCTTCCCACACAAAGCAGCACAAAGCCAAAGGCAAATGGTGAGTTCCTCCTGCTCCATACTCCCAGTGTCCACATTCTCGGCACAGTTCTGCCTCACTGCAGCAGTTCCCGGGAAGTGCAGCCTCAGAGCTGCTCTACCACAACAAAAAGGGCCAAAGGAACCACACCCATACCCCTAACCATGGCCAGCAGCATTCAGCAGACAGGTAACATCAGTTTGGGATGCGAGCAGAAAAGGATTTTCCAGTCTCACAACAAAAATCTTTACCATGGTGCGAATTTGGTTGAGTAATCCATTCCTACCAGCCCATTCCGAGTCTCCTTGTAAGATGCAACCAGGTTCTGTGAGAGCAAAAGAACAAAAGGTTTTCATACTTTACAAGCAACCTGCTGAATGTTTTCTTTCCTTCTGGAGCCAGAGCAATCTGGCAGGGCGGGGCTCCCTCTCATGGCTGCCTGCAAGGACTGCACAGCTGCCCAATTCCTGCCTCCAGCACACAGGGATTAATCAGGCCAGCAGTTTTCATTATGGGATGTGTGTCACAGGCTGTGCTCTCTGTTCAGCCTATAGCACGTTTCTTTCTACAAGCACTGTGCACTTGGCTGTGCTGCTCCCTGCCCATTCCCATCTGATTCTGGATCAATAACCCACTGAAAAGCACCAGTGGAACTGGCAGCCGGCTCCCTTGTCCAAGTGGCTGCTTGTTTGGGGGTTATAGAACCAGTCTGACAGCACCCAACACTCAGCTGCAGGAACCCTGACCACTGTTGTTTCTGTGCCCCACGCATTTACAGCAGGATGCAGATGTTCCATGTTCTGAGCATTCCATGGCCAGTGCAGAGGACAGAGGGAAGACCAATCTCTCCTTGATCTCCTTTGCTGCCCAGGTTACAAGTCCTAGACTCGCTGGGGTAGACAACATTTGCATCACAAAAAAAGAAGGAACAGGTTTTCCAGCTCTGATTATGTTAATGCTTGACCAAGAGCAGAAGCTACACACACTTGTACTCATTTTGGCTGGGATGGAGTTAATTTTCTTCACTGTAGCTAATCTGGGGCTGTTTTGGATTTGTGCTGAAAACAGTGCTGATAGCACACCAATGTTTTCCTCACTGCTGAGCAGAGCTCACACAGCCTCAAGGCCTTTTCTGCTTCTCTCACCACCCCACCCTGAGTAGGCTGGGGGTGCACAAGGATTTGGAAGAGGACACAGCTGAGACAGCTGACCCCAGCTGGCCCAAGGGGTGCTCTAGACCATATGATGTCATGCTCAGCATACAGAGCTGGAAGTGAGGATGTTTGGAGTGATGCCATTTGTCTTCCCAAGTAACTGTGATGGAGCCCTGCTTTCCTGGGGATGGCTGAACACCTGCCCACTGGTGGGAAGTATTAAATGAATCCTTACTTCACTCTGCCTGTGCACACACCTTTTGCCTTCCCTATTAAACGGTCTTTACCTCAACACATGACTTTTCTCACTTTAATCCTTCTGAATCTCTCCTCCATCCCCCTGGCAGGGGCTGAAGGAACAGCTGCTGTAGGGCTGAGCTGCCTCATGGGGTTAAACCAGGACAATGCTCCCCCAAAAGCAAAGGAATGCAGGAACACGGCTGAAAGGATGCCCTGGAGCTGTCCCAGTGAGGCACTGGGAACACCACACTTTTAACCCATCTCAGCTGGAGAGGTGCTCCCTCCTTTATCCACAAAGCTGCTTGGGGTCTGATGCTGTTGGAAATCAGTTCATGTGTCTTTTGAATTCAGAAAAGGCAAGTTTAAGACAGTTCCTCAAACTAGACCAGAAAGAAGTTCAAAAACTGTCTGACAAAATGCAGTCAGCAGGAACTTCACTCCACCAAAGCAAGGAAACAAATAGTAGCTGTCATTATTGGCTGCAAGTTTTTAAACCAGACTACAGAAACCTCCTGCTATTTATAACTGCGGGCAGAACTTGGGTCGGTTGTTCCTCACCCCAGTGGCAATTCCAGCCTGTCAGGACACTTTTCACTCCTCCAAAACAGAGGAACTACATTGCTGATGACGTGGGACATGAGCACAGAAAGGAGCAAATCAAGATAAAGCAGCTAAAAATTTTGTCCCAAGTCCCAGAACTTAATGGAAAAAAATACTTCAGAGAGATGGCCAGTAAACTAGGTTCCTAAGTATTTGGCTTACATTCCCCAGTCCCAGATGACTTCTTTTTGGTCTAGTTTGTCTCTCTGAAAAACTGAAATAATGCTAATTCCCTCCTTTGTGAAGTTTTATATGGGAGCTAAGGAAATATTATTAGGAAGTGAAATTGCAGCCTCACCCACTTGCACGGCCGTGTGTAAAAGGGGGAGGATGTAGGCAAGGAAATGTAAGAGTTACCGTGTCCCAAAAATAATATTGCAGCCTCATTAAAGCCTGGGTCTCTCCTCCACTGCAGGGGAAGGCTGTGCGGGGATCAGTCACAGGATCTGCCACAGAAAACACCATCACCCTGTTACCCCATCTCAAAGGCAGGGAGTTTAAAATCAAGGGATGCTCAGCAGTGGGGATGTCTGCTTTGGGGGCATAAAAGATTGGGTGGTCGTCCTTTAAAGTAAGGGTCACATCAAACATATTAAAAATCACTAAGAGGATGTTTCCTACCCAGCTGCAGGGCAGCTCCTCCACACAGGGATTTTACCTTCGTTTGCAGTGTGAGTGAACTGAGGCTTAGTTACAGTTTGAAGGGCAACCACTGCCTCTGCGTTTTGGTTCTCAGTAAGAGATGTATCATAGAATCACAGAATGGTTTGAGTTGGAAGGGACCTTAAAAACCATCCAGTCCCACCCCCTGCCATGGGCAGGAACACCTTCCACTATCCCAGCTTGCTCCAAGCCCCGTCCAACCTGGCCTTGAACACTTCCATTGATGAGGCAGCCACAGCTTCTCTGGGCAACCTGTGCCAGGGCCTCACCACCCTCACAGGGAAGAATTTCTTCCTCACATTTAATCTACATCTGCTCTCTTTTAATTTGAAGACAAATATCTGCCTAACCCTGCAACTAGAGACAGATGCTTCTACAGCACGTCCCAGACTGAAAGGGCCATGATAATCCAATCATCCTTAGGGACTGTATTTCGTGTATCTCTCGAGCAATAGTTGCCTCTGCATCTTTACAAGGGCATCTTTTCTGTGACAGAATATAATGCGCAGTGCAAGATGCTTGGTTTGTATTAACCATCAGAGCTCAAGTGCAGCCAGTACAGGTACCTGCTTCACCCTGGCTGAACATCTGGGAATCTGAAGCAGCAGGAAATTATTTACTTTGTAAACCACATTTTTAAAAACAGACCTAAGTAGGATATTTTCAAGAACAGCATCTAAGCAGGATTTCATTAGAGCAACTGCCAAATTAAGTCTTCTCACCCTTCTGTCCGAAATCCTCCATTGTAGGGATACTCCCTTCTTCCAGCCCTGGAGCCAAGGGCTTTAGCTGATCTGCCATCCGCAGGGTTGGCCGGACCTTGGCCTGGGATTCCAGCGCTTTTCGGAAGTGGGTGTAGACATCAGGTAACCTGCACAGACAGGAGCAGCCAGCTCACTGCAGGGCAGCCGCCCTGGCCCCTCCACACACCACACACCCCTTCCTCGGGAGGAGGATTAGCATTCCAGGCTGTCCTCTCAAGTTTGTGATGCCTGTTTGTACACTGCCAGGCACAATAGAGGCAGATGCCCCCGGGGATAACAGCCACCAGAAGCTCAGTCCTTTGCCCAACATCTTTCTGCTTCTGATGCAAATTGTGCCTTTTCAACTTAAGGTGTGCCCCGATGGGGAAATCCATGAGAGCCTGATTTATCTCACCGAACTTCTGATTAACACTGCTGATCTCAGTGTACAAATCTACATCCGCCTGGTTCATTTTCAGTCAAAGGAGAAAAAGAGGCATTTTCATGGCCTGACTTGTCTGCCCTTATTTTATACATTTTCTACAGAATACCATGAATCACTCAACTCCATCAACTACAGCTCAAGTGACTACCGATGGAGCAGTCAAGAGTACACACAAAGGGGGAGTTGGAAGTAAATCATCTCTTAGGTCCCTTCCAACCCAAACGCTTCTATGATTCTATGAGGATGCTCCAGGGGAAGTTTAGATTGGATATTAGGAAAAGTTTCTTCACAGAAAGGGTGGCCAAGCTGGAACGAGGTGTCCAGGGAAGTGGTGGAGTCACCAGTGCCAGAGGGATTTAAAAGATGTGTGGATGTGGCATTGGAGGACATGGTTCAGTGGTGGGCTTAGTTAATGGTTTGACTTGATGATCTTAGAGGTCTTTTCCAGTCCCTTAAAGAATGGTCAAACACACACTTTGGCTTTATACATATTGAAGCATAAAATAGTGCAGAGGGACAAATGTACCACTTCCCCTTTGTGTGCCTGAGCACGACAGCACTGTTCCATGAGAGCACAAATAGATGAACTAATAGATCCTTTCCCTGTGGGACCAGATGACTGGGAGCCCTCCTGAGTGAGAAACAAATGGGACAGTGGAGGAGTGATACCATGGGGCAGCTCACCTGTCAACAGGCCTGAAGGGAAGATCATCCCTATGGTACAGCGTGGACCCCCAGAACGTCTGAATCTTCACCCCTTGCTGTTCACACACCTGGCACAGCCCCTTCTCCACACCCAGCTCCTCCTGCGTGGCCTAGGGAGAACAAAAGAGTGAGGCCAGGGCTGCACAAATGCAGTTCCCACATGCACACAGACCCTGGTCCCTGCTCTTGCCCTCCTCACGCTTCTCCACATTACCTTCATCCCTTTGCCCCATCAATGACTCCCTCTCAGGAAGTCCCCATTCCAGGAACTACCCAGTTTCCTCAAGGTTAACACCACCACAGCCAAGAAAGGCTATGAACACACAGGATCTGCATCACCACTTGGTCGTGGAAGAAACCTTCACAGCATAATTTTAACTGTGTCACTCGAGTATTTCCCTTACCTCTTCATGGAAAACCACGGCGCTGACAGAGCCCAGCTGAGTTATCAGATCACGGACCACATCTTCCGGCTTCCCCTTCCTCACAACCAGGGTACTAAAATACAAAATATTGGCCTGAAATAGGTTTGATGTTATTGTTATTTACGTGTACAAGAGGTGCTTGTCCCAGCCCAGGCAGGCACTCGTGTCCTAGTTTTCTATGGAGCACAGACAGTGTGTGGAGGCCGACAGACAGGATTTGACCAGCCTGCATTTTTTAGGAGCCCCTGAACAGAGTTTGTAAGCCTCTGGGGCTTAGTTTGTGTCACATTTCTGCCACTCTGGATGCCTTAGAAAGCATGACCGGGCACAAAGCCGGGCTGTTACCTAAAAGTGAATCTGTTCATCCTCACAACTAAAGAGATGTAAGAGCTGACTTGCCCAAGTTTCCCCGAGAGGTGGTGGGTGCCCCACCCCTGGAAATATTCAAGGTCAGATTGAATGGAGCTCTGAGCCTGACATGGTTGAAGATGTCCCTGCTCACTGCAGGGGGCTGGACTAGATGGCCTTTAAAGGTCCCTTCCAACCCAAACTATTCTATGACTCTGTGATCTTTGGCTCTGCAAAGCCAGATAATATCTGGTAATGGATTCTTCAGGCCCTGGTCTACCCCAATTAAGGTTCTAAAGGCATCATAAATAAGGATATCTGAAGACCCCCTTCCCATATAGTAACCTAGAGACTGGGTTTAGTGGGACAGGGCATAAGCAAACGTAACTCTCCAGTCTCAGAAGCCAGGATCCATGCTGGCTTGTCTCAAGCCAGCTCCCAGGGAAAACTCTCCAAGGACAAGGAAGGCCCCAGGCCACAGTGGCTACTGTGACTGCCCACATCTCAAGTCTGCCGTTTGTGTTTCCCACTGTCAGCACTCTGGGCAAAGCACTCAAGGCCAACACTCATCTGGGGTAGCCGAGTTCCAGAAAGCAAAACCCACACGGCACAAAGCCTGGATGGCTCTTTGGTCCCCGTGCAGGTGACCACAGCAGGTCACTTGAACAGGGGCTACACATGGGACCCTACTGTACCTACCAGAAGGGCCGTGGCACTCTGAAATAAGCCACCATCAGCACCCAGAGTACCCGACATGATCCGAGTCACAGCACGGGTATGTGTTGAAAAAGAGAAGGAAAACAGAAATACATGTGTTATTTGCACGGTGCTTTCTCAACTACCTTCCTTTTTTCTTGAGCGTTTCCCTCAGATCCTTCACACTTTCCAGCAGAAACCTGAGCCTGTGGGGCCCCGTCTTCGGGAAGCCGTGGCAGTGCGTGCCCAGGTAGTGCCGCGGGTCGAAGCAGTAGAGGGGAATCACGAAATCTGCGTTGTGATGAGCCCAGTGGAGCACCTGGAAACACAGAGCGGGCCGTGAGAGCTGCCGGGGCAGGATGCAGGGAGAATTCCCGCCCCATCCTGCCCAACAGCGGGGTTATTCCTACAGAAACCCCCGGCGGTCCCTACCTGGTTGTCGTGGGCGCGCAGGTCGCAGCGCAGCAGGCAGATGGCCGTGCCCGCTGTCCCCGACATGGTCCCTCGCCGTGCCCGCACCCCACCCCGCCCGGCCCGGCTCTGTCCTCCCCCTGTCCGGCCCTGTCCTCCCCCGCCCGGCCCCTCATCCCGCCCCGCCGGGGAGGAGCCGTCCTGCCTCCGGATCCCCGTGTCCGCCCCCAGCGCAGCCCCGTAGGACGGGCAAGTCCCATCCAGCATCCCTGGAGGGCAGCAGGACCGGGACGAGGTCGCTTCCCTCGGTCCGGGGTCCCCCCGCGTCTCACCAGAGCCCTGCCCCGGCCGGTCACACTTATTGCTGGGTGTTTTTTTAACCTCTTTATGTTTTTAGATCTCTTTATCTTTCAGTCAGCGGCATCAGGGAACCGCCTCGCTCCGCGCTGCAGCGCGGCCCCGTTGTCTGAGGCTCAGCCACGGTGACAGCGACGCTCTGCAGAGGTCGGTGACAGCGAGCCTCCCCCTGCTCTGACACCGTTGATCGGTGCTTATCCTTTAAATGCCAAGGCTGCGATGTGATGGCCACTAGCACAGGAACCAGCTTTGCAGAGAGCTGGTCGCCTGCTGACCGACGAAAAGTGAGCTGTAGATTCGCAATAATTAATGCATTTGGTTCTCAGCACTGACAGAAGTGGCTGAAGTGAAAAGGCTTTGCCTCATCCTATGGTTTCCACCAGCCGACATTGGACACCAGTGGTTACACATCCCTTACTCACTGAATTGTCCCTCAGGATCTTTTTTTTTCATTCAGCTACTCTCACAAGAGGAACCCAAGCACAGGAACTGCCTGCCCAAGGAAATAGTGGAGTCACCATCCTTAGGGACACAGCTTAGTGGTGGATGTGGCAGTGCTGGGTTAATGGTTGAGCTCAAGGTCTTTTCCAACATGAACGATTCTGTGATTCTGTGAAGTGCTTTATTGATGTGGTCTCCAGCCACCTGTTTCCCTTGTGTAACTCCACTGATTATCCTGGGATGGGAGAGAACGGAGAAGGGGTTAACGCTTTGCAGCAAGGAGCTGGTGATGATTCAGGATCCGGATTTAGAGCAATGAGTGGCTGCAGCTCAATTAACTACCTGAATTGCTGAAGTGGAGCTTTTGGTGAAGCCACGTGGACTCTGACCAGCCAACCAGAGATTAAATGTGGTACCCAAGCCCCAGCGGGTCCTGGGAAGTCCTGGCTTCGTGTCCATCTCCTCCAGGCCTGGAGGTGCTCTGCATGCAGCCTGCATCAGCTGGCTGTGGGAAGTGATGTGCTTCCCTGTGTAACCCACATGACACATCATCTCCTGACCCCTTCTCTGTGCACCAAGGGCTCCTTTTCCTGGCTCAGCAGCTGCAGCCCATTGAGAACCAGTGACTCATCCCAGAGGGCTCATGTTTGGTAAAAGAAGAGAGGAGCCAAAACTTTGGCTCTTGCCCAAGAAAAACACTGCTGTCGGCTTGCAATGCTTAGAAGACAACATGTCTCTTTATCACATTAGAAATAATGAAAAAAACCCCCAGTTTATAAATCTTCCCTGTTTGCCTTTGCCTTCATTTGGACGAGGACAAACAGTGCAGTTGGCTTTGCTTTTGTTTGCAGTCAGGCTTCCCCCACAGTGTCTTGGTTGACATTAAGGTGGGCCAAGTCTGGCAATGCTGACATCCTCTTGCAGCTTACTCAGAGCTGTGAGACAGCCACCCACGTGCACTGCAACGCCAAGAGCCTCATCAAAAGGATGTGCAAAAAAGGGGTGCCCTGCTGCCTGCAAAGGGGGTATTTCCCATTGGCAAGGAAGGCTGGTTTCCACTACACACACCTCTGCAACACAGCGTTGAGACTTGAAACTCTTGATATGACAGCGAGGAAAGAAAAGTGGGTTTAACAGCAAAAGAGTCTGCCAGCTTTCAATTTGTGTTGATATGAAGGGTGTGAGGTGTCCAACACTGGCAGCAAGAGCAGCACAACAGAGTCTGCACCCACACGGCTGTTGGATGTGGTGATCCAGGCAGAAAGAGTGGGCAGGAAAAACAGATGTCCATAAGGGATGGGCAGTTTGCTCAGGCCCAGAACCCAGATTTGTACCCAACACTGTACCCTTGTGGCTGGAGGTCAGTTTTATTTCCTTTGCACTCTTGTAGGAGAGTACAAATCCTGTTGCACACTCGAGGCAGTGCTTCCCAAAACAGTGCTGATCACATCCACTCCGGATTCTACCCTGAGAAAAGAGAATAGGTTTTTTTTTTTGCTTGTACAGTTGCTTCTCTTCAGATTCTGCAAGTACATCTGCCTAGTCCCTGCTTCTGTGACACCTTATGAAATCATCCTCTGAAAATAAGTGTAACAGGGGTGTTTAGGAAAGGCAGTGTGGGCAGGAGTACTTTGTTCTAAAATTAGAAACCAGGAGACCTGGCACTGTGAACTGCAGGCCTGCCAGTCTCCTTGCCTGGATTTTCCATTCAGATGAACACAGTCAATGAGAACAAAAGCTTTCTTTTTTTCCCCACTGACACCTGTCTCTTTACTCCAAGATGGTGTTCCAGCTTTCCATTCTCCCTTTGGGAAGCAGGGAAGCTTTGCCTGCTTGCAATACCAGTAACCTCTATGCTAATATGGAGGGAACAACTCCACTGTCATTTTTGTTCTTTTAAGTATCCTCCAAGAGCCAGCTTCTTTCCTGGAGTCCTAAAGTTAGGCAATTCATGGTTCCTGGGAGGAAACCTGTGAGCTTTGATGAAGTTACACAGGGGATCTGTAATAAAAGAATTGGATATCAATATGAACAGCAGCATGTGAGCCCTTTGTTTCTCAGAGAAAACCTCCTAGGATAGCAGGTGATGGACAGACCCCAACTCCCAAGTCAATAACCATTCAGCAGTCCTTTTCCCCTGGCTGCTTTGGGTGTCCTTTTTCACTCATTAAAGCCAATTATGGTCTCTTGTTTATTCCTGGTGTTGAGTGTGACAAAACTGCCTGTCATACCCATCCTGGATAACAAAGTCAGAGGTTTGCGCCTCATCACCCCTGCAGTAAGGTCACCTTTTATGACTTTTGCTGAACAAATGTCTTAGAAATATAGCCAGTTTTGTGACATTTCTCCTCTCTTCTCCTCTCCTCTCCTTCGCTCCCCTCCCATGTTCACAAGCACTTGTGCCCAATTTCATTCACTATGTGTACCCACCATCTTAATTCAGATGGTGTTTCACCTGTCAAAAGCACAAATTGGCCTGAAAAATTTCCTTTTTCATTTCGGAAGCAAATCCCAACTGTTGCTCCTTTCAAGTCTCTGTGAGAACGACGCTTTCGCATTTAGCTTGTCATGCATGAAAAGTTTGACATCGTTATTTGATGTTTTACTGATTCTCCCTCTGAGCCCTTCACAGAATCTTGAATCATGCCATCGTTAGCTGTTTTTGTAAAAGCATAAAAACTCCAGGATCAACAGAGAGTGCAGCTCTGCTCAGGGACAGACCAGATATTCTGTTACCAGTCCTGTTGCATCCAAGCGTGTGCTCTAATGGCTCTTTGACTATGACAAGCGCACTTTGAGTAGCACGATAAATCCTGTCCACCAAACACCTCTCCCTTTTCATGCATATCTGATACTGCACCTAGATCTATCTTTCAGCTTTCTGAACCATTAGTTGCAGTGACAACCTGCTTTTAATGCCAATTGCCTTCCAGAGACAATGCTTTGATGTTTTGACTGCAAAAGGCTTGGCACTCTCTTCCCTGGTGGAAGCAGAAGGACATAGCCCCGCTCCAAGGGTTTGGTTCTCTGCCTGCAGAAATGCAGCCACTCTTTTTACAGGTCAGAGGCTTTTCCCTGGTGTCATTTGTCATTCTGGTTTGGAGGGGTCTTGCCATCAGAGACTGTGCAGGGACTGTCTGGCCTTGCTTCTGCTATGATCGTCCTTGTAGGAAAACATAGAGACCGACTGCTCTTTGTAGTTGAGCTTGTGACCACTATTCATTAAATCTGTCATTTCCTCTTCTGCCTTTCAGCGGTGTTTCCTCCATCAGGAACCTAATGACCTTCTGCAAGCTCTCATCCACCTACAATTACTGGACCAGTGTAAGCTTTGCCAAGTGGTTTAAATAGTGTTTAGTCTCTGGTGTCAGCTGCTGCTTATGGCTGGCACACAGGTTTGCAACACGCTCTCACCTGGCTTTTATTATACCCTCAAAATACTGGAAACAAATATCTACCCAGGCAAAGGATCAGACATGCACCACTGCAGCTGAAGTAGCTTAATATCAGTCGAGTGTACTCACATCCTTGGCTGATGGAATTCAACAGAGCTAACCAAGGATTTACTTCAGCCCTCAGCTGACAAAAAAAAAAAAAAAAAAAAAAAAAAAACTTTTTT
>VZTE01003410.1:101798-188272 GCA_013397775.1 Eulacestoma nigropectus
AAAAAAAAAAAAAATCTCTGTTCAAGAGGCTTTTAAAGTGAAAGAAAAGCAGCTGTGGTTTTGTGGTCACAACTAGACCTGGGAGCATGATGTCTGTGTTGTGTTCTCCATGCTTCTCCCCGTGTTCTTGGAAGGGATCATTTCAACCCCCTGCCTACAGCAGAATTTCTTCCTCTGTAAAATGGATGTAACATCACTTCTCTCTTTCACAGGGCACTTTGAGTCATGACTGCCTTCATATCAGACACCCAGGGCTAATGGTGCTCATAAATGCACAGAATGTTCTAGAAAATAATATACAGAGAGGGTTACAGTCAAATTATCTTAGATATTTAAAAACATCCAAATGTTCCTGTCCACTGGGTTAAAAATCAGTGGTCACCAGGCCATTTCAGAGACGCAGGCTGTGACACAAGGACAAGGACTGCAGCTCTGTGTGTCTGCCCAGCTCAGTGGCATGTCTACAGCAGATATGGGCACTGTCAGGGGCGGAGGAAGATGTTACTGCCATGGGTGCTGAGGAACAGCTGTCCTACACACCCTTTTCTTCTTCACACCCCCACTGGACAGAGGGTTCACGTTGAGTTTTGTTTAAAGGGGGCAGTACTTCAGTAGACAATATTTCTGGGAATCACATAAACACTTTGCAGGGTAATCAAAGGAAATGCCATTTTAAGGTGTAATGTCACATCTATTAGAATTTTCTCTTGGAGACAAACCCCAAGGGGATCACGGTCCTGCAGCCATCTCCTCCTTGCCCTGCAGAAAGTGAGGCTCTTTGCTGGAGATGGGAAGAACCAACATTGACCAGGGATGTGAAACATTGGCCTGCAGGCTCGGTCTGGAGAGCTTAGTGCTGCTTCTGCAGGTGATGCTGGCATCATGGTTTGGCCAAGGAGAATGGCAAAGGAATGTAAATCAAAAAAAGAGTTGAAAAAAGCACCTTCACTTTCTCCACTCCTTCCCAATTCATATCTACTGCAGTCCCCACCAAACTACACCTAAAATAGCTTTTGTCTGTTGCTATTTAGCCATTTAGGTCGGATCTACCAGCTGCATGAACTTGCCTCTATTGTACTATTGCAGTTGGACTGTTGCCATCCTCCCCCCATGGGTTTTCTACAGATCTATCTTTCAAAGTTATGGCTCTGGCAAAGCTCTGCTCTGTGAGTTCAGGCAAGCTAAAAAAAAAATTAGTCATGTTTCCTCTAGTCCTGCTGCTTTACTAGGCTTCCTATTTGCAATCAAATTATTTTTAATTTTGACCACGTTCCTATTGTTTGCCAGGAAGATAATCATCTTATCTCGCCGCCGGGATATTTCTCTCCTTTCTCATGTAGTTTCAGATGGATTAAATAAATACCCCTTACACAAAGCACACCGAGCTGGGCAAAAGGGCATTTTACCATTGCTGGCCAATCTGAAATTTAGGAAGTGTCTCTCTTTAGAGAAAAAAAAAAAGTTTGGAAGGACCCAAACATGCCATAACAGCAGCTGTGCTAATTGTACACTCTCAGTTAATTTTTATCCATCTCAGAGTGGCTTTATGGGAATGCGTGGGTGAAGTTCAAAGTAAGTGAGTGACACTGGCTTGGTTTACCAGTGCCAACAAGGGCCACAGGTACAGTCATCTGAGTTTTTGTTAAGGGAGAAGCCAAAAAATACCTGAGTGGTCCTCTGGGACCTTTCTGCTCCTTCTTCCCAGGTGAAACTGTATTAGCTCTATGCAAGGAACAGGGAATCCCCCACTGTGCCATCTGTCCATCCAAGGAGGACGTTTTTTACTGGCCCATCAGTGGGTGCTTTTCTCTCCCTCTACCTGTCTGGAGATCCCATCGAAGGGACTGAAATGGGACCGGGTCACTTTGCTGCCTTTTGAGCTCTGACTTGGAGTCCTTCGCAAGGGAAGGATTTATGCCCAGCAACGGCCAGCAACCAGCTTGGAGCAAACAGACTGGGGAAGACCAGGCACCCTCAGACCTTCCCAGTGCTCCCAGTATCCCCTCAGTGGAGGAGCTGGTTTGTAAACACGCGAGCGGCAGGCGCGCAATGGAAAGTTGCGTGGACGAGTGGCACGGCTCGAACCCAAAGTGCTCAGCTTTGTGTTTTGCAACCTTCACCCACATCCACTTTCCTCCTGCTGGATGCTGAGTGCTTTACCTCCAGCTTCCTAATTATCGGAGCGCCACCGCTTGTGTTTTACCGCGGATGAGGAAATGAGGACATATGGCTTTTGTGATAAGAGATTTATGTGCGCTGTCTGTGCAGCAGCGCTGCAACTTTCTATACAAGTCCATTTATAAAACAAAACATGTGTAAACAGCCAGGTTTTGATTGTTTCGGTGATTTCTTCCCCCCTCGTGACAGATGTAAAGGAAAAACTGGAGGTTTCCACTTGATGCGTGCAGATAACTCTGTGGCAAAAGGGAGAGATCCCACTTGCAGTAAATCACTCAATACTCCCTGTGATTTCTGTCACCTAAAATCCAGCTCCATGTGGTTAAATGGGAAGAAATATTAAGAAACTGGGGCTCGATGGCTGCTCATACATGATGCCCTTTCAGCTGTAGGAGTACAAATATTCCTGAAAAGCTCCTGGCAGGAGTTTCTTTGACAAGAGTACAGCAAATAGTGCAAAATACCAATCAAAAAGGCAGCCAAAATCCAGTGATTATAATGGGTGGCTTTGACCACACCCCTGTAGATTGGTTATCTTTCAAATCAAGAGACAGATTAGAGAAATAGGGTCATATTCTCAAGGAGCAAAATCCTATTATCAGTGGGGACAAAGTGTGGGGCAATCTGGACACACATACCTAAATCCATGAGTGAGCCATGCTCTTTCAGTCTTTCTCTTATCTCTTACATTCTACTCAAGAAAAAACAGTTGCAGGGTGGAGAATCTTGGTTCTTTCCAGGAAAAGTCTCAAGGTTTTCTCTGAGGTTTCTGGGGAGGTGAGATGGAAACACAGGATGTCCCTTGCAATTTTTGGCTTTCTTGCAGTCTCAGCTGCAAATGCCACAAGGACAGTATTTCTTGTGTGATTTTCCAAAATATTCAGGTGCCAGATGAACCCATAAATATTCTGGGATAGTCCTGCCCTTACCTGAGAAAGTTTAAACTGAGCCTGTTTGCAGATAAGCAGTATAATTCTCCAGGGCTTCCAGCTTCACACTTTTCACCAGTGTGACAGAGTCACCTTGCAAATACAGTTTGGTTTCGTCGACACAAGTTCCAAGCATGACACATGTGAAAAAGCTTCACAGAAAAATGCCCTCCAATGATGTTTCCTTAACAAACCACCCAGAAATCAGACCCTCTTCCTTTTCACCCTGTCCTTTTTGGAGATGTTTTTCCCTCTGTTTGGGCAGAGAAGGTGAGTCATGGAACAGAGACAGTGTGGAAATTTACATTCAGCTATGAAAGTGCATATTATGACTACCATGAAAAAAAAAATCATCCACACAACTCAATCTCAGTGTGAATCACACCCAGCTTTGAAGAAATATGAGTTTAAACCTGTTCTTTTTGGTTGAATGACACTGCTGGCTTCTACAAGCTGCTTCCTCTGTGTGTCATACTTAGCCTTCAGCCTTTGTTTTGTAAGATCTGAAATCTCTCTCCAGCCAGCTGTGTCCAACCAGGTGGATGGACACAAACGCTGCCTCAGAGAGGGCCGGGGGACACCCCTTTGCTCTGACCCTTTCATGGAGCCACTTCCCAACCCCCCAAGATGGGGCTGCAGTATTCCCAAGTGTTTGATGAGTGGCAGTGCATGGAGAGTGGCTCCCTGCTCTTGAGTTTTCATGCTCTGGACCCTCTCCTCCATGACGAGGACTGAGCATTTTATCTTCCAGTGTAGGACTCGCCCTTTCCTTTTAAAATACGGTGCCTGCTGCTGCCACCTACCTTTTGTGCTGGAGTGGATCCTAGAAGTACTCCATACACCAAGTCTGGGAGGGAGCCCGGGATTTCCTCCTCATCCCAAAAGCTAAACCCAAGATACAGACCACAAGGTGAATTTGTTGTGTGGGCAGGAGGCTTTATCTGAAAAACATTTCCTGCCATGGAAGAGGAAAAGTTTCAAAACCCATCGAGAGATCAATTCTTGCTCTTGCCTGGTTGTGAGGGCTTTCATACAGCAGATTTTGGCATCTGCCCCGCAGAGCAGGTGGTCATATCAGCCAGGGAGCATTTCATGCAACAGCAGATGCAGAGGAAGGTGGCTGGGAAGTGTGTGGCCCCACAGCAACTGGGATCTGAACCTGACTCTCACCCTTCTCAACCACTCCACGACATTGTGATTGTAAAACAGAAGCAGAGGTAGAGATGAAATGGTATTCCGAAAAGCTTCTCCCCAGAAAACCTCTGCATACCTTCAGGCATGTTCCTGGAGGAGCAGAAAACCCTCAGGAATGCTGACATGTGTGGTTTGTGCCAGGTTTGTCTATCAGGCAGCCCCCAAGTTGCTCAGAACATGTGGGAAATATTTAAGCTAAATAAATGTGGCTTTTCTATGGGTCCTAACAATAAGAGGGACATAGGATATCTCTAACTCTCCTTTTCCACCTGCGTTTCTGCAGCAAACAGCAGACCTGCAACTAATTTTCAGTGAGGAGGAGCTGCAGCCGACGCAGATCTGCCAAGCCCAGGCGCTGCCGTGCAGAGGTTTTGGCATCACAGGCTTGGATTTATGTGCTGACATCTCTTCCAGGCCCATCCCCAGCTCCAGCCTTCAGATGAGGAGCAGCTCACAATCTCTGGGTAAGTAATTGGTTCCTTTTCTTTACCCTGAGACAGCATCACTCCTGCACAGTTTGGAAACTAAGTATAGGAATGATTTCACCCACCATTCTCAGCCATCTCGATGGGAGAGAAAGCCTGGCAGACCACAGCTTTATGCTGCTGTTGAGGGCAGGAAGCAAGAAAGGATGTTATATCAAACAGAAGGCATGGGAGAATTTCAGGTTAGATGGAGCATACTTAGTCACAGAAGAATTGGGTCAGTGCTCTGGGACCTGTGTTCACTTCCTGCAGGAACCCTAACACAGCCCAAAATAGTAGCAGTTAGGTAAAAGCCAAATATCTTCCCATTTTTCTCCCCACAGCAAATACTAATGCTTACGTCATTAAAGGAGAAGCATAAATAGAACAAGCCTCGGGCTGTGATTTGCAAAGTTCTTGGTCAGTGGATGGACCATCAGCTTTTCTTATAGCTCACTATTACCCACTTGTGCCATCAAACTTTTCACTGAAGATGCTATCAGGATGAAATAGGCCTTCATATTCACCCAACATTTACACCAGTCAGCTAAGAATCAGAGCACCCATCTATAGGTTGTATGTGTGACGCGGTTTTCATCTCCCTGACTGGGACAGCATGGGACAGCGTGCACCAAAGAAAGTGTCCTAGTGGCAGTTTGGACAGCGTTTTGGAAAAGAAGGGAGAGTTTGGCTCTGTGGGTACAAGGTGTGCCACACCTGTTGTCCTCAGGCACACGAACAGCCCATGCCTGTTTAATTTCACCGTACGGGGCCACGACAGCCACTGCCTGCAGCACTGGGGTTCGCCACTGCTCCCCACCGTGCCCTCTCCACCAGGTGTTCACTGCTCTCCAGAAACTGACAGCCGGCATTTGTAGAACACCTGAAACTCTGCAGAGAGCCACACGCCTCTGCCCATCCTTCTGCCAGGCTTGGTAAATGTTTCCCAGAGCGACTCAAGCTGGCAGAATCCGGGGGCAGGTCCTCAGCACACCCATCAGCAGAGAGTTGTTGACATCAGTGGAAACAGCCTTGACACTCAGGAGGATCCTTATATTGTTCAGGGACACCCTAGAATTGAAATCCCCCTAGCAGGATTCCTGGGGCACCAAACACATTTAGGAAAGAAGAGATGCTTGGAAGAATTACAGATTTCAGCAGTAACTGGTGTGTGCAGAATCAATTCCCATTAAAACCAGGTGGTTTTAAAGGAACTGCTTGTCGCTTTAGTGCCTTGTAATACTTGAACCTCAAGTCCTGGGGTCCCGTGCCTGGTTCCCAAGGTAAACACATGTGATTTATTTTAGAAAGGCATCTGCAGCACAGGAATTCATTACATACATCCCTGATGGGCAGCAGCCAACTTTTCAAATGTGCCAAGTTACCAGAATTTTATTAAAAGCTGTTAAGAGTTAGAGGGAAGGTGCAGAGAAAAGCAACCTCCTTCCCAAAGCCAGGTGGCTTAGGCTCGACTCACGCCGCTTCCCGAATGGATGAGGCAAGCTGGAGTCAGAGGTTCCTTCCAGCAACAGCTCGGTCCCCCTGGATGTATCTCTGTAAGCTGCACAAATATTCTGGGGAGGGGGAGGGAGAGAGAAAAGAGTGAAACCTATTCAATTACATCAAGATCACAACTGGCCCTTGTAAAATCATTTATGGAGTGAGGGAACCCGGAGCGGTTTGGGCTGGAGCCATCTGCAGTTATTTGGTATATACAGAATCGGTTTCTATGGATTTTATTAATAGGTCACACGATTGTATACGAGGATGTGAGATCTGAATCTCTCAGGAGGGGTCCCTGGTTGGGGTTTCTATTGCCTTTATAGGCAATGGCTCGAACTTTCTTGCAGCAGCAACTCCTTAAAACTTGAGGGGAATGGGGCTGGTTTTAGGATCCAGCCCAATTTTTTTCTCCCCCACCAAAATCTTGAGTTGACTTTGTTCCTCTTCCTCTCCATAACACATTTACTAAATGGGGAAACAAGGAAATAACCAGAGAAATATTCTTACTTACTTTTTCCATTGTCTGCATGAATTTTCTCTCTTTCCCACCAGTCTGAGGGATATCTGGTACATAACTCAGCTCCCACTTCCATCTGTTTTTCAGCCTCTCATTGGCCCTTTTTAGAGGTAATTTTGCTTCTATGCCATTGTTGGCTCCTTCCATACAGAGAGTCGAGCCCAAAGGAACTTGGACACACAACAGAGACTTGGGACCGTGGGTGTAGATCAGAACAGCCCAGAGGCTTCTCTACCTCCCCAGGGAGCTGCCCAGGGAGCCCTGAGCTGTTCTGGAGAGCTGTGACTCAGGAACAGTCTTAAGCCCTTTGGTCTTAACTATGGCTCGATTTTATTTTAATTGCCCCAAAGAGGCAAAGCCAAACCAAGTTTCAGAGCAATTCCTTCACATCCCAGCCGTGTGGAGAAAGCTGGGCCCTGCAGAAAGCTACCTTGTTGCAGCAAGATTCCACCACTTTCACCAGCATTCCAGCTGATGAAGCCCCATCCCAGAATAAGGGGGTTTCAGCCCTGTATCTCATCATTTCCTGATTTTTTGGGACAGCTCTAGGTAGGACAGCTCGCTTCCAGCCCCCTCTTCCAGAAGGTAGGAGATGTTCAGGCTGAAGCGCAGAGGTCACATTCCATCCTTCTTGAAAGCACAGCCGGGGGACCCCACGGTGTCACGCCGGGGCTGATATGACCAGCAGGAGCACGGGAAGGTGCACCGGGACCGAGCGGGGCTGAGGGATGGGGCATCATCCGGGCTGCGAGTCCGCCCGGGGCTCGGAACTGCCCCGCGGGTCGGAACTGCCCCCGGGTTTCGGAGCCGCCCCGGGGCTCGGAACTGCCCCGTGGGTCGGAGCTGCCCCAGGGTTTCGGAGCTGCCCGGGGTTCGGAACTTCCCCGCGGGTCGGAGCTGCCCCAGGGTTTCGGAGCCGCCCGGGGTTCGGAACTGTCCCGCGGGTCGGAGTTGCCCCAGGGTTTCGGAGCCGCCCGGGGCTCGGAGCGGGTCGGAGCTGCCCCAGGGTTTCGGAGCTGCCCCGGTGTCGCCCCCCAGAGGCGGGGCACAGCCCGGCCCCGCGGTCGCTCCGCTCGGTCGGTCGCTGGCGGGGCCGGTCCGCCCCCGGCCCCATCCCCGTCCCATTGGCCGCGGCGGCTCCGCGCGTCACCGCTTCCTCCCGCTTTTGTGCGCCGCCCCAGCCGAGCTCCAGCCGAGCGGTGCCGAGCCGGGCTGAGCTGTTCGGAGCCGCGCCAGGCGCTGGGACCCGAGGTGGTGACACCAGCCCCGGGTGGCCGCGCATGCCCCTCCGCGGGTGACCCCGGTAAGTCCGTCCTCACCCCCGCTTTCCGCGGGCGCTGGGTCCTTGCCTCCGTGAATAGTTTCGTTCCTTTAATTATTTTACTGTCTGCGGTGGTGACCGAGAGTTTTGCAGCCTGGTCTGGCTTCCGTAGCTTTTTCTTCCTTCCTTTCTGGTCTTGCAAGTGGGAGCTTGTCCCTCCGGCTGTGTTTGGGGAGCCGTGGGGGGGCGAGCGGGGTCTGGAGCGGCTCCCCAGGAGGAGGGCGCGGGTTGCCGTGTCCGTGGGTGCGGAGCGGATTGAAGGACTGACCTTCCCCGCGGCTCCCCGCACACCCCCGCCTTGTGCTGGTGCTCTCGGGTCGCTGTTTTCCCCAGGTTGTTGCCTGGGTGCCTGTCCCAGCTGCAGCTGCTGACAGCGAGCGCCGGGGTTAGACTCCAATACCCGTTTTGGGATGCAACAAAGTCTGGAGCCGGCGGCTTCTGGATGTGGTCACTGGGGTCCTGGTTCCCTGGAGAGGGAGGTGCGGAGCTACTTGGCCATGCCTCACTCTCCTGCAGAGCTCTCCTTGCACGGTCTGTCCGGAGCGGTGAGGATGGGATGAGCGCAGGGAGGAAGGCTCCGCGGCGGGCATGGACCCGAAGCCTGTCCCCGCGTGGTGCGAGTGGCCGGCGGAGCCGGGGAAGCTGGACTTCCACCTGGACGGAGCGAGCGGCTGCCGTGGGGCTGTGCCGCGAGTCGGGATGATGCTCAGGGAGGATTTGTGCTGCCGGCACCAAACCCCTGCCCTCCGCGGCTGTGCGGGGAGGAGCGGAGCAGAGGTGGGAGCCGTGGAGCAGCTGGGCAGGTCGTGCACGGTGGCCAAGTGCAGATCTTGCTGGCCCTGGCACAGCTCGGAGAGCGGCTTCTCCCTGGCTGCTGCTTTTTATCCTCCTCTTCAATTCCTATCTTGTAATCCAGTGTTTTTTGGGAGTGGACCTGTTCCTGGTTCGGGAAAGGGTCTTGCATGTGTTGCTGGTGCGTGAACCAAAACCACGGGGCTCACTTCAGATTTGGAGGCTTGGGATTTATGCAGGGTTTAAGTGATCCCAGGGATTTCCAGGGTCAAGCTCTTTCACTTCTTTGGTGACAGTGAGTGGTTTGTGGGGAATTTCTTTCTATGCCACCGTATAAATTTATTTCCAGTCCGGTGCATGCACTTTGGTGTAGCTCCATGCAGGATTTGTGCATGCAGTGCAGCTCTTGGAAGCAGTTCCTCAGGTGTGCATGAGATCAATTGCATTTGGGGGTTTGCTGTGACAACCTCTGTTCTGATACCTGTGTCAGATGGTCCAATTTACAGAACCCCTGATTTGACATTAGCTATAAAGAGGGGTTCAAGGATTCCTAGGGCTCCTGCAGATCACAGCAGACCTCCACGGCTGGGCACAGCCTTTGCCCTGGGAAGGTTTTGCAGCTTGTAAAAGCTCCTCTGTTGAGGCAGGACGTGAGGCTGGATGGGCTGCCAGCCTGGTGGGATGTGGATGTAAAGGACCTTTTATACCTTCCTCGTGTGAATGGGTTTTGGTGCTGCAATTTTTTCCATGGGTCCTTAATCTCCACCAGAAACCCACAGCTCTGCCCTGCCAACGTGTGCTGATAGGCAATGCATTTATTTTTTTGGAGGCTGTCAGAGCCTGTGAGGGAAGTGTGCTCACGCAGAGAGATGTGGTCTGGATTTTCACCCAGACGAAGCGACTCTGGCGTGAAGAGCCAGCGACTGCGGCAGCCAGAGGAGCGGCTCCATCCCGTCCGGAACGTTCCCATTGCTTGATGATGCTTCGTGATTTTAGCCTGCAGCTCGGACTTGATGCTTTGTGAATTTTCCCGTTGGGAAGACGCCGGCGAGGCTCACACGGTGTGTCTGGCTCCCTGGCAGAGCTGTGGGATGGAGTGTGCTGCTGCAGCATGGAAAGTGATGTGCTTCCAGCCCCGCTCTCCCCAGATGGACGTGGGAACGAGTGCGAGAGCTGGCAGGATCTTCTGTTCTGGTGGATCTGGCCCTGCTGTTGGAGACCTGCTGGTTGAGGCTAGAGGGAAGTGACTCAGGGTTTGCTGTTAGAAGGGATATCTTTTATTAGACTGCTCGGGGAAGGCAGGCTGGCTTTGGAGTGCACAAGCCTGTCTACATGTAGAAGAAAGGAGGCAGTGGTTGCTTGAAGTCTGCCTTGGCTCTCCAGACTGAGGGAATCATCTGAAAGAAAAGGGAAAAAAAAAAAAAAGACAGATTCAACTACAGTTGAACCTGTGCAGTTCATCTGGCCTAAGGAAGCACATTTCATCTCTCTGCAAGTGTCTGGACTCTTTCGATCCTGAGATGCAGCACAGGACAGGGATGTGCATCCCACGTGCCAGCCTTTCACAGGAGGTGGCCGAGCCCTTTCCAGCCTGGCTCCCGCAGCGAGGAGGAGCTGTGAGAGACAGGGATGGTGCTCGCTGGTGCCTGACGGTAGCAGGAGGCTGCTGGGCTCAGTCCCTTCCACTCCCCTCTTTGCACAGAGCACAGGCCAAGCACAGTGTGCACAGAAATGTGCACAATGTCAGCTGTGCACTGGGGAGATGGAAAATGTAGTGCGGAGCCATAAAAAGTGGAATATGGATTTAAACTTTTTTATTTTTTATTGTTTCCTCAGACGCTTTTTAGAAAAGCTATAAATGGCCCACTGTTACTGAACCTGGCAGATTCACCCTCAATCTCCAGACTTTATTTGTTTATCTATTTAAGCTCCACAAGGGGAAATGGGTGACCAGGTGTTTTGGTGAGTCCCTCCAAGGAGCACTTCCCCTTCCCCACAGGCCAGGGCAGTTCAGCATTTCTTTCTGGCACCTTTGCTGCCTTTGCAGAGTGCAGTGTGCGATGCAGAGGTGGTGAATGTCATCTCAGTTGTGCCTGAACCACACTGTTTCCGCAGGCTTGCCCCATATCCCGCGTGGCATGAACCTTCGTCTGATGTGGTCAGTGCTGTGGTGAGCATCATGCAGGCAAGATGAGGGGTTTCTTTCTGTGAAGGTGTGGGTGGGCACGCAGGAGTGTGGATATGTGGGCATTTTTGTTTGTTTTCTGTCTGTCCCTGCAGTTCTGATCTGCTCTAGCCAAGTAGTCTTCCCGTTAGTCACTAAAATGCTGCTGGTGCCCAAATCAAAAGGGTGGTCAGGCATTAGAACAGGCTGCCCAGGGAAGATGGTGGAATCACCATCCCTGGAAGTGTTCAAAAACAGTGCAAATGTGGCATCTGGGGACATGGTTTAGTGGTGGACTTGGCAGTGCTGGGTTAATGATTGGACTCGATGTCAGAGGTCTTTTCCAACCTTAACGAGTCTGTGATCCAGTCTGTCCCAGTTCCTCTTTAATAATACAAGAAATTAAAAGCTAAGATCTCGTTTAAAAATCAATGCCTTGCTCCTCAGAGCCCCTGGGGAGCTGTTCCCTGCAGCAGACCTGTTGTGTGGGCATGAGGAGCACAGGAAGAACGCTGTAGTGGGGCTGCAGGCGGGGGGTACCCGGCTCCCTGCTTTGTTTAGGCACTGGGGATGTTGCTCCAGGAGCTTCCCCTGGAGCCACAGGCCTTGGGACCAAGCTGAGACCAGGATGGTGGAAGAAGCAGCATCGGCCTGGCCCGTGATGGGGACCCTTGCAGCTCTACATCCCTGTCTCTGTGACCAGGGGTGGGGACACAGGACACACCACTGCGTGTCATCACTGTGTCTGGTCTCAGGTGCCGGCTTGTGTTCCCAGGGCACTTGGAATGTCTGTGAAGGGAGCCCAGAGGGTTTGACCTGGGCTTTCTGAGGCTTTTAGAGCTCAAAGGTGAAAGATATACGTGTACCTTGTAGAAGAGGGAGTTCAACTCCCAAGCACCTTTTTTCTATGCTAGAAGATCCTAATAGAAATGTTAGTGGAGACCAAGTGGCTCAGAATTGCATGAGAATCTGTGGTTGGTTCTGCTGTCCTGAGTTAAACCCCAGGCTGGCCACCGTTTTATGCAAAACTAATTGTCACTTCGGTGGGAGCTGCTCTGATTTTATTCTCTCCACTCTGGGAAATGATACAGTGCAGCCCAGGGAGAGCGAGCTGTAACAGCAGTGAACCAGGGTGGAGCTGAGCCAGGGTTTGGCTCAGAAGCTGCCTGGGACAAAGTCCGGCTGGCAGAGCGTGCCGTGCCCAGCGGCTCGGGCCGGATCCTGGAAGGAGCTGGCCAAGCGCTTGCGTGGGCTGCTGTGTGAACAGCATGTGTTCAGACCAGGTCCTGGGGGGGTGGGAGGATGGGTCAAGTGTTCAGGTAGTGATTAAACATCAAATTGCTTGAAAAAAATAGCCCTGGGTGGGTGGATTAGAGGCGCTCTGCAATACTACTGTGGCCAGGAACTTGCGTGCTAAAGTGACAGAAAGTCATCTGATTGATAGCTGGGTGATTCAGAGGGAGAAAAAGACTTTGTACAGTTGCTTTGGGAAAGTAATTTGTGAGATAAGAAGTCTCTGTGATGGAGGTAGGAACGTCTTAAATCCATCAGTGCTGAAGGCCCCTGCAATGCTTTGAGTGCTCCTGTACTATTAGGACTCTCTTGGCATGCTTAAGTTTGTCTTGCCCATGTGCAAGTGTGTCGTGCACAGTGGCCTTCAGGTGCTCCCAAATCCCCAAGGGAATATTGAAAACTTTGCACGTGACTGTCCTTAGCACAAATATTGTGTGTAAGAGCGAACCCTGTGTTGAACCGGTGCAGAGGGTCAGAGGAAGATGCTGCTGCTTTGGCACATCCCTTGAGGTCTGTCCTTGCTGAGGCTGTCCTTGTCCTTCAGTCCTCAAGTGGTCAGGCAGCTGGACTAGATGATCACTGTAGATCCCTTTCAATGGACCTATTCCATTCTATGAATGTACATGGAAATCTGTTGTGATAAGGATGGTAGATTACTCATATGGCTTAGTACTTTTGTGCTGCAACCTCTGGTTTTTGGGGTTTTTATACTGAGCAGAGGTCAGATCATCACATTCTAGTTGTGAACTGGAAATAGTGCAGTGCCATCCATGGTACATAGGAGCCCAGAAGAGTTTCACAGATCTCTTCACAGTGAGCTGTCTGCATCTTTTGCTCTGCAAGGTAGCAACAGGGATGCTCTATCCCAAGCCATGAGGATCCTGCAGAAGGGTGGTGGACATAGGGTGATGGGCACGTCTGGCTCTCACCAGCTCTTGATAACAGAGATATTTTGCCCAGATAGAGATTTAAGGGTTGGGGCATCCCCTGCATGGGGCAGTGGTTTGATAAGGAAGGGTTGTTTGGGTTCAATGGCTTGGGGAGAAGGTGTGAGGGTGAGGCCTGTTACCACAGGTGGTGAAGGTGAACAGCAGAGCAGGTGAGAGTGCATGCAGAAAAACCCTCTTTTAAATACCCTCTTCCCTTTCAGTCTCTCTCCTCTTCCTCTCTGTCACTACCTGGGGAGTGCCCTGGGGGGAACTGTCCCTCTTTTACAGGGTCAGTGCAGTGTCACTGCAGAGGACAGCTGATAACACTGTTATCTATAGCTGGGTGATGTTGATGGAGGCTGATGATAGTGTTATCTACAGAGGGGTGATAACCCTGAAGCCGCTATGCTGTGGGAGTATGTGGCTGGACGGAGGTGTGGACTGGGACTGTGGGGCAGAGTGGTTTGGGAGTGTGTAAGTGATGAATAACCAGTACCTGGAAATCAGAGATCAGAGATTTGGGCTTCCCCCTGTTGATACTGATCTGTGCATTGATGTAGTGTGGAGCTGTGGCGCAGGGCTTGTTTTGCTGAGCTGCTGAAGCATCCTTCAGTAAAGATCTCAGGCTGGGCCAAGCTCCTGGAGAGCTTTCCTTGCTGATGCAAATTGTTCCTACTGCAGCCTCGATGCCTTCTGTTTGCCTTTCAGCTCAAAACTACAGCACTGGTCCCTCTACTGCAATCCTTCTGCTGATTCCCCCTCGGAGAGCGGCTTTTGGGAAACCTCAGCACCCAGTGGTTAATAAACCAGTGGAATGCACTGGTTTGCTGCTCCTTGGTCTTAGTCCCTCAGTGCTGGTGCTAGCAGAACAGCAAGAGTCATTAGAGAAATATGCAAGATATTCCAGTTATTTCTCTTTGGATGGTGCTGGTAGCAAGTAAAAGAGATAAACAGACTGTGTTGAGCTGTGCTTAGCTTATTGCATCACTGGTTTTACTGAAAAGGTCAAGGTCCGGCTCTGGATGTTGTTGCAGGATGCATTTGAGCTGCTCCTGAGCTGTGCTGTGCTATGCCAGAGGGAAAATGTTTGGGAAAGGCATAATTTTGGTGCTCTCTCTGTGTGTTTCTTCTGAATAGTGGCCATGGCTGCAGTGCCTTGGTAGAGTCATGATGGCACAAGTCTTGTCAGGTTAATTTCTTGGCTTTGCACTGGAGAACTCTGCACTTGGTTCCTTTTAACCCCCAGGAGCTGCTCCTCCCCTGACAGTGGCAGCCAAGGGAAGCCCTGCTGACATCTGCTGCAGCCTGCTGGGTGTTGGGGCTGGGAGGAGACCACCAGGGCTCCCTGGGTGTGGAACCACACAGCACAGAGCGGTGCTCTGTCCCGCTCCTGTCCTCACTTTTCTGCTAGGATGGCTCCTGGTGGCTTTGCTGGCTGCTTCGGTGGTGGCCTGGGCTGAGGTCTGCTTGCTCCTCTTGTGACATGGTGGCTTTTGGCTGTGCTTCCCAGGGAATAGGAAGTGCTCCTGGGTGCTGACTGGAGTCACATGTGGCTCCAATGAAAGGGCAGCTGTGTTGTTTTCTGCATGCCCTGATGATGGACTTTGTCTGAAGACTGGCTTGTCTTCACCTTGCTTGGCTGAAATGAAGGATTTGAGGAGCCATGCCCATTCTTGCCTATTTTTATTTGGATTAGGGGTGCCTACTGAGACTCTCCATGGTGCTCTCCCCAAGATGCTGTAATGTTAAAGATGTGCACAATGTACCTGGCTGATGACACAAGAAAAAGAGGGACAATGTTTGATTAATCATTCCAAAATTTCAGCAACTTCACCTCCAGCATCACAGGTGTGAATAAAATCTGGTTTGAGCCTGGTTGGCTGTAAGGGCTGAGGATGTGTTTTCACAATTGGCTTTTGGACCCAGCACAAAAGGTGCTGAAGATTGTAACTATCTTCACCTCTGGATGGCAATGAGCTAGTTCTAGTCTTGGTCTGTGTCCAGGAAATCCTGTGCTGGAGAACTTCCCTTTCAGGAACACAGTGGGGCTGTCCCAGGGAGGTGGTGTGGCACCCTGAGCTTGGATGAGATGGAGCAAGGCTTCCTGTACCTCATTCATCATCACTTGGGAAGTTGATTTGCCTTTCACGCCACATGTTGCCAGAGAGGTGCAGTTTGGTGTCTCACCCCTGTGGGAGCTTCCCAGGCAGCAGCGGCTGAGTGTTTGCTGTGGGAGTCACCAGGAGGTGATGAAAGTGGGAAATGTTCGTGGAAGAACATGGGATGTGTTCGACAGGATCTCCCCTTGCTGCGTGGGGATCCTACCTGTCCTGATCTGTCTTGGGCTGGATTTCCAAAACCTTGGACAGGTATGGTTGAAGGGCTCTAGGCTGCATCACAGGACATCACCACCATCATGGCCATGTGCAGGAGTGTCACCAGGGGCTTGGAGTGGTGCCCCTACAGAAGTGTCTCCAACCCAAGGAGGATTCTTGCTAACCCCTGCGTCCGTCTGTCACTTCCCTTTTCCATCTCTGCCTGCCCCGAGTGTGGAGCACTGATAACAGCCCTGGATCGGGACCAGGGGGGATCCTGGCTGCTGAAGGCTTTGCTAAATGCTTCATGGGACACAATTTGTGGCATCTCCCATAAAACCTCCCGCAAGGTATCTTGCTGCAAGGCTCTATTTTGGGGCTGTCTCTGACGTAATCTGTCAAGACACGGGCTGCTCTTTGACTTACTGCTGAAAGTCTGGTTGGGGATGGATGACCAGTTGCTTACCTAGCATTACCAAAGCAACGAGTTGTTGCTTTCCATGACTCATGAAAATGCACTGTAGGCTGTCTTAAGAATGGCTGAGATCATTTTTTGGCTGGCTTTGGGCATCTGGTTTCCCTAGCAAATAGCAGTGGGGGTGGAGGGAGGGGGATTTCCAAACTCGTTTCTTTGTATGTGTGATCTGGTTTTTAGAGCTCCTCTCAGAAAGTACTTACTTCATTTAAAAAAGGGGATGAAAAAAAAGGACCTCCAACTTCCATGTCTGTTTAGTTTTTGTAGCATGTCTCATTTAGTCGTGGTTTGGTGTAAAAAGGGGAAAGATGCTAATGGTGTTACAGAGCTGTATGCTGTGTTTCTCCTCTTAAATAAGCAAGGACAGAAACATTATGAGTGGTATTTTCTTTGAGAGCAAATCCTTCTGGGAAAGGGGAAGGAGGTACAGAGGAAATTCTGCAAACAAAACTGTAATTTCAACTTTTTTTTTTTTGTTGTTGGTCATGTTTGCTCAAATAGGGGACTTTGTTTCTACAGTGATGCAGCAGAGCAGAATCTTAGCAAGAGGTGTTTTAGTGTTTGTTTAATCTGATTATTACTTTAAAAAGATTTATTTATTTATTTATTTGTAGACCCTGGATTCACTTTCTGGTTTTTGTCCTGTGCAGTCCAAAGGCAGCAGCACTTACATCCTTGAGCACCAAGTGCAGCAAGATTAGCATTAACCAGCGGAGAATCAGAGCTCTGTGACAGCTTCAGAGGGCAGGAGGTCCCCAGGTGTTCTGACACCTCTGCAGCCAGGTTGCAGCAGCCTCTGTGGTGTCCTTCCCAAGTCCAGCCACCCTTTGCAGGCACCTGAGAGCAGTCAGAGCGAAGGGAGGGGCAATCCTGGGTAGGCAGCAGGTAATTGTTTGGTTAAGGAGATGTGTGGGTTTGGTGTACCCATCCTCTGCAGGGCTGGGAGGAGCGAGGGTTTGGTGTGTTCCACACTGTGAAGCCACGGTGGCTGAGTTCAAGAATTCGATAGCTGTGGACTGGCCTCGAATGCCGTGCATGATCTGTGCTGGTGCTTGGCTGGGGTTAATTCTGCAGCCAGGGCAGGCAGAAGTGTGTCCTGGTGTGCTGAGGGACGGGGCTGGAGCTGCCCGAGGGCTGCAGAGGAGCCACAGATCCGTGCTGGGAACAGCAGGAACACAGCAGCTCAATGGCCCGGTCCTCGGCCAGGGGTGAGCGGGAACAATGTGACTGAACAGGTTTGTGCTCACTTCCTTGTAATCTCGGAGATGAGATAATGCAGAAACCCAGAGGCTTTGCCAGCTCGAGAAGCGAGGTTTCCTTTCTCTGCCCCAGTGCGTACCCTGCGAGCAGGAGGGGCTGACTTGCTGCTGTCTCTATGAAAAGCTGATGAAAAGCAAACCCTTGGAGCTCAGGAATGGCATGGTTGAGCTCCAGTGAGAGTGATGGATGCTACCCCCAGGGCTTGGCTTGGGGCTGCTGCCTGCACAAGCACCCTGTGCCAGGAGCTGCTGCGTGCACCACAACTGCTCAGGCCCTTCACGTTCTCCTCCTCATCTGAATTCCTTTTCATCTTTGCTATTTAGTTTGGACAGAATGGGTAAAGACTGCTGATTTAACCAGAATTGTAGTCTTTACCCTCTTTTTCCATGGATAGAATGTATTCAGTGCACAGCCTAGCACGCCACAGATCCAAGTCTTCTAGGTCTTAATAGTTTTGTCCCATGCAAAAATAGGAAATAAATGTGACCTGAGGTGGTCTGCTCTTTGTGGTGCTTGTGAGTATTTGAACATGTGGCCAAAGTTTGTTACTCTGAAGTGATGGGCAGCTGCAGCCCAGGTGCCTGTAGTGCCGTGGTGGCACTGCCCCAGGCTCAGCAACAGCATGGGATGAGCTCTGTGAGATCCAACCCAGGCTTTTTCAGAAGGCCAAGTCCTTATTTATAGACTAATTTTTACCATAAGGTAAATAAAAGCTGGGCAAGATCCACCAGCATATGTAAATCTGGTAGTTTTGGTGAGCAGAGAATGCCAGCAGATGAGCTGGCAGAGCTGAATTCCATGGCTTTACCCTGCTCGATGCTGGATACAAGAAGTGGAAGCACAATTTGGAAAGATGTTCTGCTGTATTATTATTTTAGTTTTTTTTAAACTGCTGTGCCTTGATATCATCCCCTAAAGCATAATGTTCTTTTGACAAGGAAAGCCAAGATCAGGGTACCCCAAAGGGGCTGCTTAGTTTCTAGGCAGGTGTTGCTATGAAAGCTGTGTTTTTCCATCTGTAACTTACAGATGGAGATGTTGAAGGAACCCATGTCTCCCTGAAATTAAGTCATTCCCTGGCCAGTCTAAGGTTTCCAGTGTATAGTACTGGGTAAAAGGAATCCTGGATCACATCCTTTCCTCCAAAAAATAGAGATGTATTTCTTTTAAAGTAGATGTTTCTATTCCTTCTTGTTTGAGCATTTCATGCATGACTTACATCTTGCATCTTGACATCTGCAAATACTTCTTTTTAACAAAAAAAAAAAAAAAAAAAAAAGGGGGAAGTGTGGATTCTGATTGGATCATGTGACTCCAGGAACCAGGTTCTTATGAAAAACACAGAATCCTGTGAGAATTTGCAATGCTCAGGGTTATCCCATTGTCCAGCAGTTGAAATAAAAAATGAAGTAAAACCTTCTGCTCCCAGCTCTCTTTCCAGAGATGCTGCCTCATCTCTTGGTGTCCATCTTGTTGCAAGAGATACTTAAATTTTGTGGCTTTTGGTGCTTTTTTATGATGTGGGGTCTTTTTTTATGATTTTTATGGTGAAATATTTTTCTCCTTTCATGGTGAAATTTGCAGATCTGTGGTCTTGAGGCTCTCAGGTGCTCTTTGGGTTATGTGTGAGGATGGTCTCTTGTGGAAGCCTTGCACTCTTTGGGCATTTTAAAATCAAGAGGTAGCCTTGCTGCTGTTGTGGCATGAATCAGTGCCAATGCAAATTGCCATGTAAACCTAAACACCTAAGCTGCATTGGAACCTCTTCTCCCTAAACCCTTTGGTTCCTTGCATTTCCCTTTATGGCGTGGTTGGTGGTTGGGGTTTTGTGAGCTTTTTTCTGACAGTCTTTCACAGGAGGCTTGGCCTGGATGTTTGCTGTCTGTTCTCTTGCCAACCTGCCTTCTGCAGAAGTAAATAAAGTGCTTTTCCACCTTGGACAGGAGCAGGCTTGAGTGCTCAGAGAAGCACAAGCACTCTGATAGTAGAAAAATGAGGTTCCTGCACTGCTTGTGGCTGTGGGACAGGAAGTAGGGGACTTGCTTGGGTGCCTCAGAGCTCACTGAAGCCGAAAACCAGGCTAATGCAAGTCCTCTGTTGCTTAACTCTCCTTGGGTAAGCCCTGTTTGCTGTCTCTGGAGGTATTCAAAACCTGCCTGGATGTGATCCTGTGCAACCTGCTCTAGGTGAGCCTCCTTTAGCAGGGAGGTTGGACTGGGAGATCTCCAGAGCTCCCTTCCCACCCCAGCCATTCTGTGATTCCCTGAACATCTGGAAAACAAAATGTCTTCAGAGGGCAACACTCTCCCACCACAAGCAGGCAAGCAAAGCCAGCGTGTTTCTCTACAACGTGGGAGATATTTATCCTGTGACTAAGCAGAAAAGTTAAGAGATGGAAAAGGTCCTATTAGATCATCTCGTCCACCTCCCTGCTGGCGAGCAGCTTTTCTCCCTGGTGTATATTTATTAATAGGCTGCTGGGCAGACAGGAGGGGCTGGCTCAGGGCACTGTGGAGGAGCAGCAGGCAGCCTGTGCAGGTGAGGGACTCCGCACGCACGTGACTCGACCTGCACGTGCACACGTTGCTTGCAGCAGTAGGATTTTGTAGTAAAAGGGCCAAAAGCTCTGGACTCGACATTCTTGGCGTGTTTGGAGCCTTCCCCTTAACGTGCTGTCAGTTTGTGCAGGCATGAGCCTGTCTTTTTTTAGCATTCTAGGAATAAGCTAATTTTACTTTATATTTATGATGGAGTAGGTGGCTTGAAAACTAATAATAATAGGGGGGGAGAAAAATAGAAGCCTTTTGGAAAGGAGAGGTCAGCCAGCTGGACCTCTGCACAGCTGGCCTGGGCTCTGCTGGCCATGATCTACGACAGCGGTGTGCGAAGGCTCCCAGCGGAGATGTCAGAGAGGTGCAGGTGGAAATGTTATTGCCATGACAAACAGAGCAGTGCTGGAGTGCCAGGCCAGAGCCTGGGGACCATCAGCATTGCTTGGTTTATTGCTGCTTAGGAACCACAGCACGGCCTCGTGCAATGGATTGGTTTTTATTTCGCATTCCCTGATTGCAGCTCAGAGCGCTCGGGTTGAAATCGACGAGTGTTGAGTATAAAAGGACAAATTCTGTCCTTAACTAGATCAGGGGAGGACTACAGCATGTGCTCTTGTAGGGAATGGGAGCAGAAATTTCCTATCCAGGCACGTGCCTTCTCCTACTGAGGCTGTGTTGGCTTTTGCACTTAGGATCACTTCACTGACTCCAGAAGCGTCTCCTGGTCAACACCGCTGTGAGATCAATATTTAGGGTTAAGGAGGAGAACCATCCTGTGGTGCAGGTGAGCAGCCAACCCTGCTCTGCACCAGTGACATCTTTTTGCTAGTGGTGGCACTTGGTTGGGCCCCTGGGGCTGTTCTGCAGGGTCTGATGATCCATTTCCTGACACCGCGGTACATTTTGTGTGGTTTTTGGAAGTGTTATGGGACGTCTCTTGGCTGAGCGATTGCTCTAGTGCATGGGGAGAAGCTCTCTCTCAGATCCATGGAGGGTGTTTCATGGTACAGGCAGTGTCCCTGGCACCACTGGTCTTTCTCTTGGCTTGTTCTGTGGAAGTGACAGTATCGCAGATGACGTTTTCCAGGAAAACTTCCAACACTTGTAAAGAGCTCTGACATGGGCTTCGCCTCCCTTCCCTCCACCAGACATCTTCTAGGGAGGAGGGAGCTGGAGCAGGGCACAGTGCACGCAGGGAGCAAATCTGCCTTATTATTATTTAATTTAGAGAGAACTTAGCCTAAAGATGTAAAAAGGAATTGCAAGTGCTGTCTGAACACCACCTCTCCTCATCAATTAGCGGCATTAAACTCTCAGCAGGGAGGATTCATTAGAAAACTGAAATCTTTCTATCATGACAGCCTTCTGGTTTCCATTGAAATGCAGCCGGAGGACTGGAAAGGCTTCTGTATTTTGTTTTGATATGCAGGCATATGTTTCTTTCCATCCTGGAAATTAATTCTGTCTGTCTGTAACGGAGCCGTGGGAATCAATATTGAGCTGATCTGTATTTCTCCAGAGCTTTCTTCTAAAAGGAGTTGACTGCTTCCCCACTGCGCCTAATAAATGACCTGATTTCGGAGCAGCTGAGCAGCTGGTCTGCCAGTTCAGAGGTGTTGTACAGCTGCCTTGATGGTGCAAGGCTGGTTCATGGTCTCTCAAAGGTGATGGGCTTCTCTTTTTTGAAAATCTTCAGGTCAGACTTTCTCTGAGCTGGACAAAATGCCCACAGTGACTTTCCATTGCACTGCACCAGGCTGGACATCGTAGGAGAGGAAATTACTCATCCCACTGCCTCCCTTGCAGACTGCTCTTGGCCTTGGTGAGCTGTCGTGCTCTCAGTCTCAAGTTCTGCAATGCCCTGAGCTGGGTTTGGAGGCAAGTTGGGCCTTTTCCTCAGTGTCATCATCTTTTCTTCCCTCCACCAGGCTTGGGGAATGAAGCAGAGTCAGTGCAGCAGGGGGAAGCTGCTGCCTTGCACTGGGGGAGCAGCTCACTGCTGGGTGATGGCACAGCTTGGGCAACTCTTCTTGAGAAGAAGCTGCCTGGTGTGCACTGCAGCAAGGAACAGGCTGTGCTCAGGCTCTGCAGAACAACAGCTTTGTGAAAATTGGGTGGGGAAGGGCTGGCAGGAGAGGTAGGGCAGACCTGGGAGGCCCTGAGTGCCCTGAGCTTCCGGCAATGTGTGTGCTCTGCAGACCTGTAAGGCTCTGTGAGCATGTGGCAGTGTGCTCACAGTCTGGTTCCTGCACTGCTGATGGCTCATTTTTTACTGTAGAGGCAAGTGCACTTGAGTTCATGTGGCACTGCAAGTCCTGAGGACAAGGAGAACAAAGCCTCTGTGCAAGCTGCCCCACGTTTGTTTCGTAACCCCATCACCACCCCACTGACTGCAGGCATGAGCCAGCAGCTCGTAGAGGCAGCACAGTCCTGGGGCTATGCAGAAACTTGGTCCTTCTGCCCAAAGCCACAGCTGTCTTTTAATCTTTGCTTACCACTAAGCACTCCCTGAGCTCTGCTTTCTCCCGCTGGAGAAATCTCAATCCAGAGTTGCATGGCAGAGGTGGCATGAGCAGGGAAAGGACCCGTCAAATTCTGTGGTGGCTGTTGGGGTCCTGGTCTCTCCATGTGCTGTGGAGGTTGTGCTTCTTGCCCACAGAGAAGGAGCAAAACAACGAGGTAGCTGCTGAGAGAGCAGAGAGTGGTCAATTAGCCCTGAGCCCTCGGCTTCGCAGTCGATCAGAAAGTCTCGTTGGGATCAATAAAATCCAGCCAGGCTGCGGGGATGAGGCTGTGGCTTGTTAAAGAGGAAGCTGTGCAGGGGGATGGCTGCGAGGGACTATCGATCGTGGCAGGCTGAGGGTAAATGCTGGACTACAAAGGTTGGTGGGACGGCTCCCGGGATATACAGGTGTGTTATCCTCTGTGCTCTCAGGGGGATGCTGCAAGGGAGAGAAGGTGGGTCAGAGACAAGGTGGGGTGAGGGTGGAAGTTGGCACAGTGGCTTCAAAGCCCTGATTCTGCCACGATGTCATGCCAAGGACATGGGATGGATCTCCCTCCTTCCCAGTCCAGAGCTTGGTCACTCAGTGTTAAAATCGCTGTTGGAGCATGTTGGATCAGCCATAAAGTTGGTTATGTGTTTGATACTCTTAGAGGTTGAAGCTACAGAGACAGAGTTGGTTTCTGCCTGCCATTATCCTCATGGAGAACTGGGCATCCCAGTCTCTGGTGCAGATTCCAGCTCTCAGGCCAGGTTCTCCATGGCACAATGTTGGATTTGCAGCTCTTTGGTGTGAAGCTTCATTCATGGTCACTCTTCATTTCTGATACCAGATGCTTTTCTTCCAATTGCTTTTCCCAGGAAAGATTTTTCTCTGAGACAAATGCTTTTCTGATGGCTTATTTCACCTGAAGGTTTTACTAGCTATTCCTATTTGGTTTCTGCTCTTTTTCCTTCCTGTTTTTCCCAGAAACATGGAAGAAAGAGTCCTGAAGCTTCACTTTTCCAGATACACGGTCTTGTTTTAATTTCCCTCCCACAAAGTCTTCGGTCATTTGAGGAGAAAGACAAAAATAAGATCATGAAAACCTGCAGGAGGAAGAAATTACAACATTCTTCTGCATTGGTTTTTATATTATATGTAGAAATACCTTCCCTTTGCTGTGTTCACTTAGAGGGCAATTGTTCATTGGAATCAGAGGGTTTCTGTAGGTATAACTGGCATCAGGTTTCCCTCTGATTCGTAAGTGCATAGAGAACTATCTGAGGACAGGATTTTGCCCTGTGAAAGGGAAAATGATGCAGGACAGTGCTCTCCCCTAGCTGCAGATCTTCATCCTCACAGGCAGGGCTGTGTGTGTAAATAATCCTGCCTCAGCTTCATCTGGGGAGGTGAATGTTCAGGGTTGCAGGAGATGAGGATCCTTTAGGCTCGGTCACTTCAGTGCCTGATTTGAAAACTTGCTCTTAGGCACAGTGGGACTGAGGTGGGCTTTGGGGTGTAATTGGAGTGTCTGCACATTGGTTCATCTCCACTGGTTGCTGGGGGAGGTGGTTCCTCTGTGAAAAATGTGAGTTCAGTAGAGAGACAGTTCTGTGCTGTGCAGACCCTGATAGAAATAAAAACCCAAACAGGTGGGGAACATGTGAGTTCTCTGGACACTTGTTTGCTTGACTTGTCTGTTATATGTAAAATAGATTAACTCTGACCTGATAGGGCTGTGTTGTCTGATCTTTGCTGATAGAAGAGTCCTTTGCAATCCTTTTGATTTGCTTCTTTGTTTTATTGTTCCAGAAGTTTGCGATCTCTATGGAAAATCAAAGGTATTTAATATGCCAGTATATATTACTGATTACTGCACTGGTTTTGGTAAAAGGAATATTACTGCAAAGCAAGAAAAGGAACTGAGAAAAATAGCAATACCTGAAGGGGCTGCAAGAGGGCTGGAGAGGGACTTCTTACGTGGGCATGGAGTGATAGGAAAAGGGGGAATGGCCTTAAAGTGAAGGAGGAGAGATTTAGATTGGATATTAGGAAGAAATTTTTCTCTGTGAAGGTGGTGTGTCCCTGGCACAGGTTTCCCAGAGAAGCTGTGGCTGCCCCATCCCTGAAAGTGCCCAAGGCCAGGTTGGACGGGGCTTGGAGCAAGCTGGGATAGTGGAAGGTGTCCTTGCCCATAGCAGGGGGTTGGAAGGAGAAGATCTTTAAGATCCTTTCCTAACCAGACCACTCTATGATAACTTACTGGAGCATGCTGTCTGAAACATTTCATTTATAAAGTTATTTCTTCTGAGAAGAGGATTTGTTTTGAGATCTCAGTGGCTTCTTTAAAGGGCTGTCATGGATGTCAACAGCAGGACTCAGGCAGGTTCTAAACCTCTTATTCTCAGTACATGTCGTGCTAGAACGAACAGGATGGCTCAGGAGATTTTTCTCCAGAAGCAGCTGTCAAGTACAGCTTCCCTGGCTGGGTCAGGGACTGAAGGAATCCTCCACCGAGCATGATGGCTTTTAAGCACAGATCTCTTCTCCCAGCAACACATGTTGTGAGAAAGATCCTTAAGCAATTTTGGGATGTCATGCCCAAAACTGGGGAGAAGAAGCTTCAGCTGATGGGTATTGATACAGAATTGGTTGTTGGGTTTAATGGGCTGTAGTTCCCAGGGCACTGGCTGGCTCCTTCCATGGGCTGTGCTGGTCTCTGCATGTCACTTCCAGCTTAGCAGCCTGATCAGGAGAGGTTTTTTTCTCCTCATCTTGGCTCATGAAGTTTGTCCCTTGAGCCCTCTGGGGAGATACACCTGCAAACCTGGCCTGGTTACACACGTCTGCAGGAAGTCCATCCCAGTTGTGTGTTCATGAACATGGAATCACAGAATCATTTAGGCTGGAAAAGAACTTTTAACATCACAGAGTCCAACCATTAACCCAGAACTGCCAAGTCCGTGCTAAACCATGTCCCTAAGTGCCACATCTGCATAGATGCACAGTCTTAAATGGCTATTTTTTTTTACTTCCCTTGCATGGTACATCCTTTGGATAACCTGGGTGGAAAATGCCCTGAGGGCAGGGTCTTGTGTGTCTAAGTGGCATCAAAATTTTGCTGTTCTTCTGTGTATCCCAAAATATGGATCCAGTTTCCAGGGCAGTTCTAAGTACAGCAGGTTGAATGTTCTAGAGTGTCTAGAGAAAACTGTAAGGATGAGGTTGGGATGATCAGAGAAAACCTGTAATATTCCAACCACTCTCCCTTTGCCTTCAAATCCCTCTTTGCCAAGCCTGCAGGCTGCCTGAGCTATCAGCACACATACGTTGGTGTTCTCACCATTAAAACAATCTCATTTGCTTTGCTGTTGTTTTTAACACTACCCCAGTGCTGGCCTCTGAAGCTTTTTGAAAATAACATTTACAATAATATTTTTAACAGTTCCGTAGTATACAAAACTCCAGTGCTCTGGCAGGACTCCCGGAAACTTGCTGAAAGTTAATGTGGTCAACTCTTAAAAAGGAGAGATTTTTTCCGCTTGACTCTTGCTTGTTAAACTCTCTGAGCCCAACATGTTCCCTGCTGCTTGAAAAAACAAGGAAAGTCCCAATTTTAGCAATGCTAGTTTGAGTAGCTTTCCAGCCGAACCCTATTTCAGGGGCAACTGTGGCGCTTTTTTTTTTCTTTTTTGTTTTTTTTTTTGGCAGTAGTGTGTCCCTACACCTTCAAACCAAAGTGCTAAGTGGTACTCAGGCAGGAATAAGTAGGTGCTGCTTTCCCTGGAAGCCTGGGTATGATAAGCTGCAGAGGGAGATGCCACTTGCTTGTGCTGCAGTAGTGGCAAGACATTCTGACTTGAAGTCCATGTTTTATGGTGGTTGCTGAGCCTCTGTGGGGTAAGAACAACCCTTTTTGGAGTAGGTGATACTGCAAATCCCATATATCAATAGTAGACTGCAGGTGACTCCAGCTCTCAATGCTGGACTGCACTCTTCCTGCTTTCCTAACCCTCATCCTACATAATTCCTCCCCGTAAATCTCCTGGGCACTTTGTTTTGTCTTCCCTTACATCCAGGGAAAAAATCACACTTCTCCATCCTCTCCTCCCCTGCTTTGCTTTCTGTGACTTACATCCACAGAGACAGGAGTCATGGATATGCAGACGTGTCATAGCTGAACTGTTGTCTCCCTTGAGCTCAGTCTTGCTTAATCCCTTCCCAGTCAGGAGTATGGGAAGCAGAGGGAAAAACTGGGATTAATTTTCAAAGTGGATTAATAACCTTCCATAGAGCTCTCACATAGATACTCGTACCTTACACTCATGGAGCCATAATGAAGTTGAGCCACTCTGTCTGCAAAGTTCAGCTCAGGCAAATCAAAACTGCTTTTCCCCTAGATGAGAGCATCTGAACTGGGCTTTCCTGCAGGTTAAGTAATTTCCAGCAGTTCCCTGAGCAGACTGGAGCAGACAGAGTCTTTTGCATGCACAGCACAAACCTGGGATACGTTGCCCCAGCATCCCTGGGAGCCAACACCTTGCTGAGCTCTCTCACTGCTTGGCAGGTGCCTACCAGGGAGATTTCAAGTAGATTTACACAGTTCTGTGTGCTGTGGGAGTGGTGCAGTGCCCAGTGGCAGCCCAGTTTCAGATGCTCACTGGTTTTGTGTTGAAAACTGCCAACATCTGAAGGCTCTGATCAGGGAGCTTAGTGGGAGGAGAAGCTGCATGGAACTGCATCTATAGGAAAAAGATTTTCCCTTTTTTTACCCTCTTATTTTTTCCCTTTCCCCTTCCCTGTTTTTTAAGGGACATAATAATAGGGCAGAATTTGTACTAGAAACAGGAATTTGTCCTTCTGTAGCAGGAAGCTGCTGGTATGTATTTTTGGGAAGCCACGGAAATCGCCAGTGTTTGCAGTCCAGTTTGAAGGCTGGCTGTCCTCAGGATTGGAGTGATCTGCTAAAACAGAAAACCTTTCTTTCTCTTGTGTATCCATGGAGATTTCCTGCCCTGTGTGCAGGGGCTGGTTTGCTCACGAGGCCTGGGGTCTCAGGGGTCTGCTGTGGCAGAGGTGATGGAGAACAGCACAGGGGAGGGCTCTGCTGGTGGAAAGGTCACCTGTTTTTTCCAGGGCTCGTTTGCACAGTTCCTGTAGGTGCATGTTTTTGTCACTAGATATGGATTGGAAAGGTCTGGAAGGTCTCCAGAAAGCCATTAGAAAAATCTATTTCACTGATAGGAGAGTTAACCTGGGCTATCCCAGGAACTTACAGTTAATCCAGGCTATCTGCCTGTGGCCCCTGGTGCAAACTATGCACACAGCTTAATTCCTGGAAATGTCACATCAGTTTTGAAAGCAAAAGTGAAGATTTGGGCTGTTTCCTGCTCTTGTTATAATCAGATTGAATTTTTACCATGCTTTCTTGCCGGTTTTCTGCTCCCTCTTGATTCAGCGTTGCAGAGACTGACCAGTTCCTTCTCAAGGTAGGATTTTTAACCTTTCAAGCTGTTTGGTTGCTTCCTTGCCTCTTCCTTGGTCTTGAAAATGGACACAGCAGAGTCCCTGGTGGCCCTGGGCTCTCAGGCTCAGTGGTGCTGTCCTGGGAGGAAGCTGCAGCAGCAGAAGGAACAACGCTCTTGGAGGCACATGGTCGTCTCCGCCTCTGCTGCTCTCTTATCGCCTTCCCTTCCTGCTCGTCTCTCTCAAAATAGGTTGGATAAATATCCCTCTGCTCGCCAGCACCAAGGCACCAGAGCTGCAGAAAATGATTTTAATCCATGCTTGGGACCATTCCCGGTTCTCTTCAGATTTGTTGCTGTGTTTGAATTGATTTGACCAAGCCAGGGGGTTGTCAAAGTGCCTTTTCCTACAATTTCTGATTATCATGTTTAACACTCCAGGATCCATGTCAGTATCCTGGAGCACAGGGCTCTCATTGACTTCAGGGCAACCTGCAGTGACTGCAGGACAGGAATGTCTTACTCCCTGTGTAAGTCCGATCAAGTTGTTGAGGTGTTTCTCCCTTTTCTTGTGCTATCACACATGTTTATGACCAAAAAATCTGAGGGCTTATCAGGCAGCTAAAGTGGAATTTGATGTCTTCTATCACAGTGTTCTTTAAAAAGTGCCCATCTTTAGGTGGGTTTTGCCTTTGTTCAGTCTAAAATGAGTCTTTTCATTAGTGAGCAGGACTGGCTCCAGCAGGCTCAGATCTGCTTTAGTTTCTTGGTGGACAAGAAACCCCAAGAAACCTTACTGGGTGCAGGAGTTTGGCTGAATGTAGGATGGCAGGTCACTGAACTCACTTCTGTGCTGGTGTTGGGGCAGATTAAAGACAGAAACTCTGAGAGGACTCCTGTGGACATGTTTCCCATGAGGGCTGGACGAGGCAGTCACTGCTGCTGAGAGCTGCCTGCACTCAGCTTTGTTCCCATGCAATCAGAGGAAAGCTGGTCCAGCTTTGAGGAACCTTGGCTGGTATTTGGAACACCTAAATTTAGGTTTCTGCTTTGATTCAGGACTGCTTTTCCATGTCCTGCTGTCAGTCTGTTCCCCAAGTGAGTGTTATCCCACAGGGATGCTGCAGAATGTGAAGTGTTAAAGATGGTATTGCTTTAGGGTGACATGAATCACACAGAAACACATTAAAAATATCATGTAATTAAAATGTTCTGCTCTTAAGGGAGTACAAATTGTTGACTGCAAGATTTTGAAACCATTAACGTACCAGGTTTGTGTTACCTTCGGTGTGTGCAGAGGAGGGCAGACTCCTGGTCTCCATTCCTAACTAAAGGTTCTTCTCTTTCCTGCAGCCCACGTGATGGTGGGGAGAGGCTTTGTGAAAGGTGGTCCTGTACAGTGACCCTGTTGTCATGTCAAAATTAATCTGTAACCTCTGTGTGTGTTTGTTACAGGGTGGATGCTTGAGAGAGGAGGATAAGGCACAAGTGTCTGGGACCAGTGGAATGGAGGCCTGATGTAGATGGAAAGATGGGTAAGAACTGGATTCCCCTGGAGCAATTAATTTTCTGCAGCCTGTTAATTTTGGTTGGGACTACCAAGCGTGGCAACAGACTGGGGGACATTGCTAAGCACTCTGAGTACGATGTTGCTTTCTAATTTATGTTCAGCATTTTAGTGGTGCCAAAATTGGACAAATTTTCTTCTTATTCTGAGTGTGATCTGGTGGGTCATGTTCTAGATGGAGTCTCTTCCCAAGTGTGCCTTGTATTTCTCTGCGGAGCATCTTCATTCCCTGTAGATCTTCTCCCAAGGAATTTTCTGTTTCAAACAAAGCTTGAATATATTGCTTTTCCAATTGGTGACCTGGAATACTTGCACTTTCTCTCTGTTCTGCTAGAATAGTTGTTTATCAGATGCTCTGTGGTGCTGAGGGCAACTTTATTGAAGTGGGAATTGTTTATAGTTCTGGAGGTTCATAATGATTTTGATCTTATCTCTATAGATAAGAACTTTATCCTAAAGAAAATTCATTGTGTAAGAAATTGAGACCACTTGGAAGTGCTTGAATGGCTTCCTGACCTGGTGACCCAAGAAAGGAGATCTTGGAGGAGTCCTGGTTGAAGCTGAGCACTTCACTTGCACATTTGCAGCATTTACACAAGTTCATCCAAAGCTTTTCAGGGATGGCTGAAATGATGCTTTACAAAATAACAAGAAAAAAAAAGGAGATATGTGTGGGAAGACCAGTAAATTTAGGGGTTGTTCTTGCAGATGTGTAGAATCACAGAAAATCACAGAATCATAGAATAGTTTGGGTTGGAAGGGACCTTAAAGACCCATCTCATTCTACCCCCTGCTATGGGCTGGGACACCTTCCACTTTCCCAGCTTGCTCCAAGCCCCATCCAACCTGGCCTTGGACACTTCCAGGGATCCAGGGGCAGCCACAGCTTCTCTGGGCAACCTGTGCCAGGGCCTCAGCACCCTCACAGTGAATAATTTCTTCCTAATATCTAATGTAAACCTTCTCTCTGTCAGTTTGAAGCCATTCTCCCTTTTCCTGTCACTACCTGCCTTTATAAAAAGCCTTGTAGAAACATGATTCAGAGTTTGGTCGTGGTTTGAATTGAATAATGAAAAGTGTGAAGCCACTGCCACACCTTAAGTGTTTATTCTCCCCTATGGAGAAGGGAGAAGAATGGTATTTTCTCCATCCTGGCTTTACGTGTCTGCTCTTTTTGCTCTTTCTCTGTTGCCTAGAAGAGAGATTTTGTGGGGAGAGAACTAATTTAAAGCTAGGTTAAAGAAAAAAAAAAAAGGGAAGGGAAGAGAAAGGCCAGATCTGCTTCTTCAGTATAAAGAATGACAAATTTCAGTTTAAAATCCCTGGTGACTAACCCTAAAACTTTTTCGAAACATTTTCACTTGGAAGGCAAAAGCCACTGCTTTGTCCATGCAATGTGGGTTTTTTTAAGAAGGAAAGCTCAGACTTGCCCTGAGCACCATCAGGGAAGGAGTTGCTGGCTCCAGCCCAGTTCTCAGGAGATTGTCAACTTGATGGCTTCTTGTACAGAGAGTGGTTGATAGAACCTGCTCAAGGTGCCTTCAGCCTGCCAGCTGCAAATATAATACAGGTGCACCAGGGCAGCATTCATAGGGGAATTCTGTAGTGAAGAGAGGCACTACGGCTGCTTTTTTGGGAATGTGAGCTGAATCAATAGGAATCTTTTGGAAGTTTGGAGTTCTGCTTACACTTGTGTGTGGGTGGAAGGTGCTGTGCATGTCCCCTTACCAAGATGTCATTTCTGTGGCTCCTCACCAACAGCACCCGCACCTGTGTGAGGCTAGATCTGCCAGGCTGTGTCCAGATGGGATCATGTTGTGGTCCTGAGTGTGGTCTGTGGCTCAGCTGCCAGGATGAGATGGGTGAAGTGTTGTGTATCCCTGTCAGTGTTACTGAGTGGTGCTTGTCAGTTAAAGAATCGCTGCAATAGCTTTGCTGACACACAGAAATTCGGGCTAAATTTTGAGGGTTTATTATTTTCACTTCTCTCCCTCTTCCTTTTATGTGTGTTTGTTTACTCCATGCATTGGGATGAACGAGCATTTTCAAGGGAAGTGCAGGGAATTTGAAGTCACATCGTTGATTTCCTTCTGGAAAAGACCGCAGAGGACATGTGTTGGATGAGGTGATCTCTGACGGTCTGTTCCAGCTCTATCTTTTGTTTTCCAGGACCCTATTTATAGTCGGCTCAGTGTCTCAGAGTTCAGCACAGGACTGTTCACTGCTAGATGTGTTCTAGGAAAGTTGCATGACCTTGCATGGAGACCACAAGATGAGAAGTGGGGACTTCTGGCGTCTCCGTGTCATGCAGTGCTTGGACCAGCCCTGTGCAGCCGTGGTGTCCCGGGGCTGTTGCAGTATCTCTATATGTGCCAGCTTGGGACCAGCCTAAGTCCTTGGCACTGGGCTTTTTATTCAGCTTACAGTCCATTTCCATCTGCAGCCTCTCCTCAAGGGTCCAAGACTCTTTGTAATTTGATCAAACGAGTGCTTATGACACTTTTTAAGATGTCCGTATCTCCAGTGCAACACAGTGGAAAAACCATGGCCAATAAGTATTAAAAATTGCTGTGTTTAAACATGACATCACAGTAAAAGTAATATTAAGAAAAACTGCAGAAGTTGGTACAAAAAGCACCAGCTTGTTTGTTGCTTAACTTCTATTCTTTTTGTTTTTAAAATGATTTAAGTATTCCTAATTGTGGTTATGAAATGCTGTGTGCGTGCATGTGTGTTTCCGATGATAAAAACTCCAGGAAGGCTGATCTGTTCTGCTCAGTGTACATCCATACAACTCAAAGGTTTAGGTCTTTAGTGCTTTGTTGGAGCGAGTGTGACTTTTGCTTCAGCAGAAAGGTCATCTGAGGTGTGGGAGATGGGAGAACGATACTGTTTATAGTATTGACTTGACAGAGTGTGTGTGATTGCAGGCTGGGCTGGCAGAAGGCACGGCAGCTTGCTGAAGGCTGGTTTGAACAGCCATGGCATGGCCATTTAACTCAACTAATTGTTGTTTGAGGGGCTGCTGAAACAGAGAGAACTGCTAGAGCTGGAGGGGGCAGAGCAGACCCTATCCCATGGATGCAGGCATTGGTGTCTCAGCCCTCCCATGCCGTGTTTTCCTCATTCCTCAGAAGGCAACACTTTCGCTCTTCACTTCCTTATTGCTCTTAACTTTCTCTTTGTATGCTGAGAGCTATTAAGGAAAAGTTAATTAATGTTAAATTGCAGCACTTCACATTATAATAAGACACATCAGGCTTTCTAGCTCAGGCTTTATTATTTTTGAGAGGTGTCTGAGTTAAAAGGTGCCCACGTTCTCCATCTCCCTTTCCTGTGACTGCACCTGTTGTACCCAGGGCTCAAATTTAGGGTGCTTTGGGCACCTGGGGAATGTGGGACTGGACCTGCACCACAGCTGGGATGTTGCAGCCGTTGCTGCAGCAACAGGTTAGGAGTTCACGGGCTCTGGGCTGAGGCTTTGAGCGCTGGAAGTCGCTGGGCTGGGACAGAGAACGAGTTCTTTATGATCCCTCAAATAACCTTCAAAGGTATCGGAGTCAGTCAGGGGAAATAACTTGCCAGTTACATTTCTTTGCTGGGTAAACATTTTTCTCCTTTCAAGTGTGCTCAAGAGAGAGGTACAGATTGTGGGGAGAGGTAATATCTTTTATTAGACCAGATGATAGAGGTGGAAAAAAACAAGCTGCCTTTTAGGCACATAAGCCCTTCTTCAGAAGGAGTGAATTTTAGGCTTAGCAGGGAAACTGCTGGAATAATTGGCCCAAGTTTAATTCAATTATGTTAATCCATTAGAAGAAAATTAGTGTTTGTGGAGCAAGGGGCAGGGTTAGCAAAAAAGTTGTGAAAGTTTTTTGTGGGATGAGAGAGAAACTTGGCACCTTTGAAGTGGTGAGGAGTAGCAGAGCTACAGGCATGCAAAATTTTCTTAAATGTGGTTAGTTTTGCTTTTTAAAGGGTCTAGCCAGCCCCTGCTTGCAGCTCTCCTAGTCTGACTTTAATCTGCAAAAGCAAACGAGAAACAAGGGGTTTGTCACGAGCAGCGTTAGGTCTATGGTTGGGCTCAAAGATCCTGTCTCCTGTTCCAGCATCCCAGTCACTGGCTGGATGTGAGGGGCAGCAGCTGCTTCCCCCAGCTCTGCCCTCTTCAGCAAATCTTCCCCCCACCAAGTGCCACCCAATTTCAACCCAGACATTTGCCCCATTAGCCAAGAAGGGGTGAAGGCTGTGAGGTGGCTGCACCTCCATAGGTTGTGCTCCTGAGCTGCTGGAGGTGGAGAGCTGAGAGAAGGAAGGAGAGTGACTGCCAGGATGTCAGATGGGGGAAAATTGGCTTCTTAGCTGGCCTTTGCCACCCTCTGAGCATGCGGGGATGTACAGGGGACTTGTGGTGACAAGCGTGCCCAGGGATGGGGCTGTGGAGGAGAGCAGGGTGTGCAGAGCCTGGGAAAGCTCTGCCAGGGGCTCCGGTCCCGTGGAATTTTACTGCGCGCGGCGCTGTCAGGGATGGCTATTTCGGGAGTGGAGGCTTGTGGTGAACCACAGACCTAACCTTGCTTTCCCTCCCCGCTGAGCTAAACCAAACACCTTTTGGATCCCGAGTCCTTTTCCATTGCAAAAGGCCCTGGTAAGCCTCTGGGATGAGGGAACGTTGGCATCGAGCCACAGCGCTTCACAACTCATCAGGAGAAATTTCTTGTATGATTTGTGGCCTAACCACTGAAACTTTTACGTGTGATAAAACTTGCCATCCCAAATGCTTTGGTTTTGGTGTTTGCCAGGTACTGATCACTCGGGGTTTTAAGGGCATTGCTCTCACCTCTCCTAAACTGAGGTGCAGTCCCAGTAGCTTTGCCTTTCCTTTTGGTTTTTCCTGGGGAAATTCAGAGGGCAGTTGAAGTTCTTCATGATCTCACCCTGGCTCTCAAATAGGTTCTGCCATGACACATGGATTTATGTGCCAGGTTAGTCTCTTTTGCTGTTTTCTCAATGCTCTCAATAATTGTTCAGAGTCTTAGCATGTCTGTATTACCTTGGAGGTGTTTGCTTGTTTGTGTGCACGAGTGTTTTGGAGACTGGTTGGGCCCTATCATTGGTGATTTGATTTAGTTATGTGTGTGATACACATTTATCATTTTAAAAATAACTGGTTTAGCTTTTTTAAGACAGTTTCTTGCCTTCTCCTCCAAGCCCATTCCTGAGCTGTGATTTTTCTACCCTTTTGCAGAGGGATGTAAAGGGAAGGGTTGTTTTTGATCTAAACGCGGTCTCCAGTTTGGCTGTGCAATTTTTCCGATAGCTGTATGGATCACCTGAGGAATAGCATAGGGTAGAGGGGGAATAGGAGGCAGGAACTCAGCTTTACCCCCAAGAAAAGGGGTGTGTGGGATGGTGTAACTGTGCCCTAAACCCACAGATGCTCTGTTGGGCACTTGATGTGATGGACATCTGTAGCTGTCAAAAGCCTCTGATGGGTTTGGTTTTGTTTCTTTTCACAAAGCAGTTACTGATTGTGCTATAAAAGTGAAATTAAAAATCCAAACCAATGTCATTTGTGGAGAGCAAGAGTTGAGCCTCGATTTGTCAGGTACAGGATTAATAATCTCCTCTACCTGGTGCACCCTTTAGCATTATAATTCTCTGAGAAGAAGAAATCTGCTTACAAGAACCCCCAGCACATCACAGCACTGGTTTTCTCTGTGAGTTTGTGTGTCTCGAGCTCAAGACGTCAGTGATCAAACTCCTGCCAAGAAGTCCTGCATATCAGGAGGGTCTTTCCTCACTTCCTCTTGTATAATTGCTCTGCTCGACCTGCTGGGCTGTGCCCTGCCCTTGAGTCCTACACAGGGGTGACCTTGGCATCCCTTGGGTGGGGTTGCAGGAGGGAGAACAGCAGCAGGATCCAGCTGCTGGTGCGCCTTTGCTGACTTGCAAAGGGAATGTGCTCCACTGGTGTGTCTGCTGCACTGCAGTCTGCTCTGGAGGAGGGTAATTGGATAATTTTTCTCTTTATCAGATTCTGGACGTGGCTCCAGACAGTGACAAAATGCTTCGTGCATGTGGGTCGAATTTATGTGGAGGTTTGTCTGGATCTCACTAGGTGGGTGCAGGCAGCACTCTGTTTGCCACAGATCATTCACAGGCAGCCCTTCCAAGGGGGTGAGTTCCCCAACAGTATTTGAAGCTGCCTGTCAGAGTGTCTGGGTCCCTTCTTTGCTTGCCTGGGGGCTTTTGTCACCGTCCAAGTCAGGCTCCTGAGCCTCTGGCTCACTGGGCTCCTTCCTAGTATTGATTGGGACAGTCAGTGATGGTGTTTACTTACTAATTGATCCCTTTGCTAAGAATCAGAATCATTTAGTTTGGAAAAGACCCTTAAGATCGTCAAGCCTGTGCTGGCTTGGTACCTCTGCCCCCGGTGTCTTGTGCATATCCTGAATCCTGGTGGCTGTACCTGCCTGTTCATGGTGTTTGCAGGTACTGGAGAAACCCCAGGTCAGGGTTTCTCTTCATCTCCAAGCTTCTTCCCCTTTCTGGCTTTTGGAGAAAAGGCAGCGTTTATCTTCACAAGCAAGTTCTTTGACACGTGCTCTCACATGGGTGAGTGTTTTCCTGTTCCCTGGACCAGGAGAGACCTGGCCTGGTCTGACACTGACCTTCTGGGAAGGCAGTGGGCAACCCAGGTGGCTGCTGGTCTTGATAGATGTGGACTTCCACTGTAACACGTGGGCCAGGTTCGCTGTTACCACCTGCTGACACAGCAAACAGACATGAAAAGGTGCTTTGGCCACTGAACATTATGTGCTTCTTTGATATTTCCTCTTGATAAAAAAAACCAAAACAAAACAAACCACTGGAAAGAGCTGTAGAAATGAATGAAGTATATCAGTCTAGTGGCACAAGCTATGTATTTCCATTTACTTAAATGAAGAAGGGCTAAAAAGAGATGAAATCACAGTCTGTGAGTACCTGGAGAAGATGGGGAGTGTCTTTTAACAGAAGGGTCTCTAAGATACAGGGGTATCAAGATCTAATGAGTAGAATATGAAGCAAGCTGTATTCTCAAAATGGAGTTGAGATATTTGTTGCAAAGAGGTTACTGGAGTAAGTGCAAGAGCTCTTCAAGCTCAGGCTTTCTGAAGAGGCTGTTTTGTGTGATTCCAGGTCAAGGTTGGGATGTGGAGGCTGCTGAATGAATTGCTGTGGCCTTTGTATACAGCCAGGAAGGCCAGATCAAGTTAAATCCTCTCTGAATTTAAGCTCCTTTAATGTGTTTAGCTCTGGCTGCAGACTCAAGTGGTCTTGAGCAAGGCTTTTGTCTATCTCAGATTTCTCTCCATCAAATAAGACATAAAACCCCGTCCATCTCCCTTTCCTTCTGACAGTTTAGCTGAAATTCCATCAGGAATTCCATCAGGGCTGCCCTTTGCAGGAACTGAGTGATGCCAGGGGAGTGAGTCTTGTCTTTAAGTTGAGGTTCTCTTTGGTAGGTGATAAATGTTGTATACCAGTCAAACCAAAAACTGTGTATTTTCAAAAAAAACCAGAGAAAATGAAAGCCCGATGTCTCTTCAGGCCAAAGTCAGGATCATCAGTGTTGTCATCATATGGCTCCATATTTATTTTCACTATGTTTTATTACATTTCAGTATTTTTGTCACTATATGTTCAAAGTCTTGCCTTTGAAACGGCTTTTACTGAAGCTGACAGTGTTTCTGTGTGGCTCCCCATCCTCTCTTCCTTCCCCTCCCAGCCTTCACAGAACTTTTCCCTCTGCCTGGGGATATCCCCAGTGGCTGCATCACCTTCTGGAGAGGTGGATGCTGGCGGTGGAGGGTGCTGCTGGAGTTTACACAGGCAGATGCACTATCAGCATCAGGGCTCTGAAAAGCACAGTGGGATCTTCAGGGACCACGAGTGGTCACATCTGTGGTTTTTCTCTGGATTCAAGTGCATGCAGGGCCCTGGAGCTGCACGCTCCAGCCTTGCTCAGGAATGACTCACAGGACAATATTCTTCCCTCCTGCAATGCCCAGGACTTTTCCCGGACTCTTCCCAGCCCTGGTTCTGCCTGGTGTGTATGTGAGAGGCCCAAATCAGAACTCACCATGTTTTACAGGACTCTGCTTTACTTCTGCAGGCTTTCCTGTGGGCTTCATCCAGCTGCTGCTGCTATTTTTTTTTGCAGTGTTGATGGAAGCAGCTTCATGGAACTACCGTAAGCTGCCTCTTAGCAATGACCTATTAGTGAAGCCAACAATAACAGCAGTGTCTAGACCATCTGAACACAGCTAAATTATTCCTTTGTCCCTTCTTCATTTGCTTTCTCTCCTGACTCTTGAATTGTTTTGGGTGGTCTGTGTTGACCTTCAGGCTTTCTATTTCTCCCTTTTTAATTTTTTTTTTCCTCTCTTTGAGCAGTGAACTTGCTGTACTAAGACTGAAAGTCCAGGTTCCTCTCTCCCTCCCGCAGGCTGGAACCAAGGCCACGTAGCAGTGCCGGAAACATGTCTCTGAAGGGCAGAGAGATGTGTCATCTGCTGGCTTTTTGATTTCACTCCCTGGTTGATTTTGATGCCCCAGATTCATACTGGTAGTGCCTGGGACTTGTGAGTCTTAACATCTTGCAGAACTGAAAACCTGATGAGAGAAGGAGGCATTCTGGTTTTGATATAAGATCCTGCCAAAATGGATGAGAGTATTTTAATAAAAATATAAACCCTGTCTACTGGAGCTCCACTGGTCATTGCTTCCTGGGGGTGCTCTTGGCTTTCTGCTCCTGTGTGTTCCTCTCTTCTGTGTGGCTATGGATATTTCCCCCTGCCCCCAAACCTCTGGGAAATTAATATCTTTTGAAACATCTATTATTTTTGGTTGGAAGTGGTCCTTGGTTGGATGGGCTGGCAGTGTGATCAAACAAGCTTTGTCACAGGAAGCTGATTTAAAGAGCACAAAATTAAGTGTGTTGGTGGAAAGTAGAGAAGAAAGAAATGAGTTTCCTACTAAGGGAAATAGCTGAAAATAAAGACAGAACTGAGGATGGAAGAAGAGACACTGGGGACAGAGGGACAGTACCGAACGCAATTTATTTTTATGTTTCATTTTTGCTGTCTCTGTAATCAGCTTTTCTCTGTCCTGATCTTCCATGGTAGAAATAATCCTGTTTACATGTTGTGTTGGAGATCAAGTGGGATTTGTTGTACAATTCATCCTGTCAACCCACAGTACCTTAAGTGAATTTGTACAAAACGATGCCAGAGTGGAGCTGGGCCGGGAGGTCATTCGGGAGCAGGAACCTGCTCACGTTGCACGAAGATTTCCAGGAGTCTCCCAAGTCCATCCGAGCTCCGAGGATACTTCATCGGTGTTGTGCAACTCGCAGCTGTTTTGTTCTGGAGCCATGGCAAAGCCTGGGGAGGTGTTTGCTGTGCAGCCTCAAAGCTGCCTTCTCACAAGGCTGAAGAATATTTGGGTCCTGCCAGGGCTGGATCAGGAGAACAGGGTTTTTTCTGTCCCTTGGGCACGGGATTCCTGACAATTGGCATTTTGTCCCTGGGAGAGCCATCCATCCTTCACCCTCTCCTGGCTCGAACCAAGCCAAACAGAGAAGGAGCAGCCTGTGACGCCCCTTTTGCTGGAAAGGCTTGGGAGTGGCATTTGGATTTAATTATCCAGTTAGCTTCAGTGCTTGTTTGAATTTCGACTGCACTGGCTGAGCTGGCTGCGTATTTCCATGGAACAAAGTTCTCCACCCTTCTTGGGAGTCAGCTTGGAGACCCCAAGAGCAGTAATTAGGATGGGGCAAGAGGTTCAGTCTGGAAAGCATCAGTCCCTGTGCAAAGCTGTCCTGGAGAGGACTGGGAAGTGTTGATTTTGGAACCGATGATGCAAATTGTGCTGCTGCTCAGAAGTTGCTTCAGAACCTGGTGTGGGGGGTTTTGTTTTGAACAGTTGAGGCTTTGGTCATTGCCTCTCTGAAACTGCCGTTCTCTTGGAGTAAAAACACACTGTTAAAAGCAGTTGAAAAATACTTAAGCACATAGAAATTCGTTAGTTCAAGGAAATACTGTATTTCTGGTTATGCTTGAGTCATCTTTCACCCTCCAGTAGCAGAAAACAACCTTTCCTGCTTCTATAGGAAGAAGTTTTCTTATCTTATTTTGTAGCGGTTGTGTCATTTAGTATTTTAGTTTTTTGACAACTAACACTCATGTTTTGTAATTAAAAATCCTCAAAAGCTTTTCAGAATGTCTTTTGCATCAGATTGTTAGTAGACAAAGGAACAGAAATGTTGATTTGACAGTCAAATACAAGAAATAGCTTCTCTTTCCTTTTTTTTTTTTTCTTCAGTACCTGATTCAGGACAGCTGGAGCTCAGTTTTACACCACTGATTCTGGGCCAATTAAGTTGATGGTTGGGTATTTCTGGAAACTGGCTTGAGTTTAAGCAGTTACTGAAAGTGAGCGGATTCTCCTTGCTCTGCTATGTTTGGAGAGATGCAAAAAGTCACTTTTGGCAGAGATTTGTAGCCTGACTTCCTAAGAAATGTGACTTATCATGAACTGGCTTTGCAGCACCAGGAATTTTTAAACCTGTATTTGGTGGACTTGGAAGTCTGTTACAACAAGCTTTGGCAAATTTGGTGCGTAGATAGAGGAGGAAGACAATGTCACATAAACCAGGGCACTGGTGGGTTAACCAGAGATTCCTCTCCTGGAAGATGCTGCCAGGCATGGCCAGGGGGGTTTGGAGGTGGGAGAGGGGTGGTGAATTGGGTGGTTTTGCTACCAAAGCCAGGCTCTGCCTCTGCCTGCTGGCCCTGTTGGCCCATGTCATTACGGAATGTGTTTTGTGTCAGGCAGTTCAGGAAACTTTTGTTGTCACTCGCTGGAAAAAAAGAAAGGGGTGAGGGGCACGGTAGAGATTAGAGCTTTGGTGGAAAATTCCTGGAGGGCGGCGTAAGGGGGTTTTATTTTTGTGGGTTTGTTTTAGCTTGTCCCTCCCCCTGTTCCCTTCCCCCTGCACAAAAAAAAAAGGAAAAGCTTTTTTCCCTTCTTTTTTTGCATTGGGTATTTTCCTACTAAAAAATCTGTGTGGAAAACTATGCTTGTCCCAGAGGTCCTTTAAAAAAAACCCAAACCAAAACAGACCAACAACAACAAAAGAAAAACACCCCAAACTATGGGGACATTCTTGATGTGTTTCTTTTTTGTTTTGTTTTGGTTTTTTTTTTCCCAAACTAGAACCGAAAATTGTCTTTTTTCTTGAGTTTTTTCCTGTAGCATTTCAGGCTGTGCTCCCTGCCACCCCTCTGGAAAAACATACCTGTGCTTTTAGTAAGTAGGGAAACGTGGAAGGCAAAAGGGATTACATTTTAATGTACTTTGGTATGAATTCTATTCTTTTGTCAATTATATATCAAATACTGATGTACAGATATATGTTTATATTCAATATGTATACACACATTGCCTACAGGAAAATGTAGGCTTTTTCCTAATAGTTTGGTGTAGGTGTTGGAGATCATTTCTGAGCTCTGAAATATGAGACTGGATTTTAAATATTTTCCCCCTTATTTCTCTAATATACTCTGGGAGCACAGCATGCACAAAAAGTCTTTTTCTCACATATTTGGAGTTTTTTCATAGCTTCAATCCTGATAGAACCCAGCAGGAGAAGCAGAAAAAGAGGAGATGATGTTGTATCTGAGCACGAGGATCCAGGACATACACCTCCCTGGGGAAAGAGCCTCACTATTTGGGTCCAGTCCTGTCTGATTTCATATGGTTTTTGTAATTTTTCACATATTTGTGGAGTTCGAGTTAAATCTGCAGGCTGGCCTTGTGTAGGGGTGGTTCTGTCCCTGGAGACACTCATTTTTAGACAAGATTTGTAGCTGTATTTGTATTTTTTACAGTAACAGCTGCATGTGCCTAACATTTGCCTTGCCATGATCATGAACATGGAGTGTGCAGTGGCTTCTCACACTCTCCTAATGAATGTGCCCTGCCCTAGGTCTTGACAGGGTTCTTAGTTCTTGTGGTTGGTATTTTGCAGTGTAACACTTCATAGCTGCTTTGAGAGGCCACAACCACAGATGCCAAAGTGTTGAAAAGGAGGAGATTGGTTTCAGATCCAGTGGTCCCTCAAAGTTCTCCCATTACTGCAGAAATCAGAAATCCCGTGCAGGCTCCCGGCATCTTCTATCCAGCATTGCTGAGTTTCTCTCTTCTCATGGATTCCTCGCCCTCTCCCCTGGTTTGTCACTGCCTCTGGTTTTGCAAGTCAGCTGTGGGTCTTGACCACCTTTAATGAAGAAGGAGGAAAGGCAGAGATGAAGAACTGTGTTGTGCTCCCTCACCTGCTGCCGTGAGCTTGCCAGGTCCTGAAAGGTTTCTGTCCTGTAGAGCATCACCTTACACCTCACAAAGTGGATCCAGCCCCTGGACAGTGCATCTGGAAGGGACCTTAAAGCCCATCCAGTTCCACCCTCTGCTATGGGCTGGGACACCTTCCACTATCCCATGTTGCTCCAAGCCCCGTCCAACCTGGCCTTGGACACTTCCAGGGATGGGGCAGCCACAACTTCTCTGGACAACCAGGGCCTCACCACCCTCACAGAGGAAAAAGTCTTCCTAATATCCAATCTAAACCTGCCCTCTTTCAATTTAAAGGCATTTCCTTGTGTCCTATCACTGCATGCCCTTACCGAGAGTCCCTCTCCAGCTTTCTTGCAAGCACTTTCAGGTGGGGGCAATGAGATCTCATTTTCTGTCTCACCTGTGATGTAGGAACCTGTGTTTTCAAGACAGGATGGGTTGGAAGAGACTGTGATGTGGTCTTGGAATGCCTCTCTTAATAGGAAGGCTTGAGATTGTGTTTTTTGATCCATTTGTGTTGAAAGTTTGCATTTGCAGTGCTGTATTTTCACTCTGCACATCCAAGGGCAGGGTTGTCTTCCACATTTCAGTTGTCTCTTCTTCCTTTGCAGATGAAGAAGAAGCTCTGCACTCTATTATGAAGGATTTGGCAGCGTTGGGCAAATGTGGGGGGCTGCTGGACAACAACAGGAATAAAAACAGTGTCCACTCCAACAAACAGGTAAGGCATTGCTTCTTCAGTCCACCCCAAACTCCAGCAGACCAAAGAGGTGGGCGTGGTGCTTGCCATGCTGGCAGAGCAAGAGTTTAAATGTTAGAACTGAAGTTAACAGGTGCTCAGCACATCAGAAATATCATAATTTTACCAAGTTACGAGCTTTATGACCTCTTTTTGAAAATCTGAAAGCAAGTTACAGGCATCCCTATATCACAGAGGAGCAGAGAAGAATGATGCCCCAAATTATTCACAAATATAACAATTGAGCCTGAAACTGGATTTAATTCTCGATTCTCACCTCAAGGCACTTCTAACTGTTGTTTAGCTCTGAAAGTAGCAGAACTTGTTTCAGGCTGTGCAGCTTTAGGACTTAAATAAGTCAATTGTTTTCTATTGACAGCGTTAATGAAATTAAATATTTATTACGCGCACATTTTACTTCAGATATTTGAAAGGCTGCCAATTCTGAGTTGTAGACACCCAGGCTCTTTGGGGAGGAATAATGTCATTCTTATATAAAGTGTTTAATTATGAATTACTGCTGTTTATCTTTATGCTCCTAAACCCAAACGTTTTGGCCCTGTTGCACGCTCAGAGTTGTTTTGGTGAGCAAAAAACGTTGTCCCTTGAGTAATGTCAGAAATTATTCGCTGACATCGATACAATAGCTGAAGTGAATTTAATAGCCTGCTTGTGTATGGAACAAATATTATGTGAACATAAAAGTTGTGAAGAAAGAATTCAGTTGTCAAAATAGCAAGAAAAAAAGGGAGAAAAAGATTAGGACAACTGGGAAGCTGCTGGGGAAGCATGGCAGCAAATCCACTTGGAATTCCACCTCTAGTGCTGTGGTTTAGAATGAGCTTGCAGTCAACTCTGCAGTTGCTGGATGCCTAGCAAGGGAGAAAACAAATTGTCATTTACTGTCGTCATGCATTTTTTAATGGCGCTTGTGCTACAAACAAAGAAGTCTGGGTGCAGAGAGGAAAAATCCCTTCCCGAATCCCTCTGGACTTCCCAGCCACATGCAGACGAAAACACGTGCGCACGTCTTGTTTCAAAGTGTGTCTTGGCGGTAGCAGCTGTCCAAGTTGAATCACTGGGTTTGTGTCCAGCTCATGTTGAAATAAGTCCAAGATGTTTACAGAACTGACCGGAGAAACGCGGGGCTGGCTCCCTGCAGCTGCAGGCGAAGCAGAAAACCCAGCGCAGCTTTGGATGGCTCCAAGGGCAGCACCTTGTGCACCGTGATGGGTGGGGACTGCGCCGAGCCAGCTCGGGTTGCTTTCGGGGTAGCAAAGCTTTTCAGCCTCCTCTGAAATAACACATTTGTTTTGAGCAATGGGGGAAAATCCCTGCTCTCGTTTTTGAGATCTGTGCTGTTAATGCAGCGCATACACAGTTAACCAGATAATTAGTCAAAAATAAAGGAAAATGATAGTTTCCACTGACTGAATTCTTATCTGCATAAAGTTGGCATCTTGCAATCAAGTCCATACCCACAGCCCATCCGCTCTGCCCATCTTCATTTATAAATCACCACTGGAGTTATGCCGTGCTCTGATATCAGCTTTAGGATAGTTGGCTGCCACTTGTGTTTAATTTTATTACAGCAGGAATCAAACGTTCCTTCTTATCACAGCATTGATGCTTGGAGAAACACTTCCTCCTTCATGATTTTTCTTTTTTTACCCGTAAGTGGAGCAGCCGTAGCTGCATGCTCAGGGTTGCTCAGAGCTCTCTGATGGAGGAGATGTGGATGGTCAAGATCTCGCTCTCCTTGCACATCCGGAGCTGAGGGTTCAGACCAGCAGGCCCCAGGAGATGAAGGGCGTTGGAGAACGTTGAATTGTTACCTCACTAAATTGGACTGGCCGGGACACGTCTGGCTCGCGGGATGGCGGGAGGCGAGTTTGGGACGTGGGGAGTGGCCAAAGGAGGTGGAATTAGTGGGGACTTGGTTCATGTTTGCAGCTCAGTTTAATCAGCTTGTTTGGGTCACTTTTAGGGTTTTTTTTTCCTTGTTTTTTAGGACATTGATGTGGGGGAGAGATTGCTTTGGAAATGCTGTTGTTGTGCTGGTGATTTGTTGTTCCTTCGGCACTTGGCTTTCCCTTTTTATTTTTTATTTTTCCCTGTGATTGGGTTGGCTAGTTGGGCTGAGGGATGCCCTGCACAGTTTCCCTTCTTGGAGGGGGAGTGAGGCACGGGGGCATTTTGGTGATAAAATGTCCTCTTGGTCATCTCATTGTTGGTGCCTCTCATGAGGCCCTGCAGCAACATGCTCACGTTGAACTATTTGGGTCTGGGAGTTCAGTTGTTAGATTAATAAAATAACATTTCTTTTTCTGTGGAAAAATGTTTTTTCTGAGGCATGGGAATCCTTTAGTCAGTGTTCCAAATTTCCACTGAAGGACAAAGTTAAACAAGAATGTGTTGGCTAGCTAGCCAGTTCTCTGTGGCTTGCAGCAGTTTTTTGGTACACAGAGAAACACAACTGAAGTGCTATCTCATTCTTGTCTCCTGGAGGGTTTCCTTAGTGCTCTCTTGACACAAGTTGAAATTTCAATCCTGCCAGATTGTATTCCTGGTAGGCCTAGGCCACACAAGAAAACAGCCTGTGGTGGTGTGTGCTCCAAAATATTTTTTTCGCAAAATATCAATAGTTTTGTTGCAGATCATCTTAAGAAATGAACGTCCTTTGGCAAATTCCATGAAAATCTTTCTTTTCTTAGTTTTCTTCTCTCACAAATGAGTTTAGGGCTAAGGCTGGATTTCTGGATGTGCAATGCCTCGTGGCAGAACAAGCTGGAAATGAGAACAGCATGGCGTGGATGATTTTCCTCCCTTGAATTGCCCAGGCAGCTGGCAGCAGATGTGATGGCTGAGCTGGAGTCTCCTGAGTCCTGGTCAGGTGTGGCAGCCACTACATTGTCCTGCCTTTCTGCCTTATGGGAATTATGTCCTCTATGGGGGCAGACATGGACACCCTTTTCTTTCCCCATGTGAGTTAGAGCAGAGCCATTCTTTGGCAACAGAGGGATCATTCTGACAGTATTCCTAGAGCAACTTATGCCCTGGTATTCCTCTGTTATTCCTTTAATCACTCCATTATTCCTTGTGCATCCTCTGGCATGGCTGGAAGGAGTCCTTTCAGGCCATCTCTTGGACTGAACGCAGGAGTTTGTTCATAGAAATGTCTCTGAAGAGGGGAAGGAGGAAACAGAAGAATGAAGATCTGCATTGTGTTCATTAAGGAAAAAGATGAGTGGAATAAGAAGGGAAGCCCCAAATAACTAAGAAATCCTGAACAAAAGGATGGAGGGAGAAAAGAGCAATTAAATTAGCATTTCTTTTGTATCTATTTCTGTGCACATCCATTCATGTCTATAAATAGCACTTGGCAACTGGCAGCATGAAGCTGGTCGTCAGTGGGCCTCTGTCACCTTAATCATGATGGCAAGTTCTCCCACGGCAATTAAATATTTGTAAGAAATGTTTCTCCATGTACATCAAATGCCAGACTGTCCTAAAAGAGTCGTTCTTTTAGTAAATTACCTCTGGACTCTCTTCTTTTTGGCGAGCTGGATGCAAGACAAGGCTTGCTCATAACTCCGATAAAATACAGTTCGTTTTTGTGGGGCTCTCTGTGGGTCTTCGAGCAGCCTAAAGAAAGGAGTTTGGCTTTATCACCTCTGTTTTAGATTTGGAGAATATGATGTGGGTGGGGGAAGAGGGGAGTCTCTATGGGAGGACCTGCAGGGATTTCCCCACCTGGGTAGCAGAAACAAGGAGCTGAAGGGGAGCAGCATTGACTGGGAAAACCTTGGCTGGAGATGGCAAAGGCAGTGGAATCCCAAGGATTTAGGAGGCTTTCCCATGTCTGCGTGTGGAGCTGACTTGGGTGTGAAGAGGGTGATACCACTGAAAAATCCAGCTGGAAAAAAAGCTATTCCCTGCCAGGTGGGTGGTTTTAGATAAACATTTTGAAGCCTGTGATTTCTGCTGCTGTATGAAACAGAAGTGTCTTTAACAGGCAGCAGTGACCCTTCTAGACATCATCTTCCCACTGCCCTCCGAGCTGCTCAGGTGCTGATCTTGCTTTCAGAGGAAAAAAAGCTGCAAGGATCCGAGGGGACTGGGATATATCGTGCTTTCCACCCCTGAGATGAGAAGGGGGCAATGCCAGACAAACTCCTTTCAGTCTGATTGCTGAATAACCCGGCGTGCGTGGGGGTTCGGTGCAGATGATTCCCAGTGACGTGGATTAGTCATCTCCTCTTGCGGTCTGGGGCCGCGCTCCAGCTGTCTGGCGCGTAAGGAACGTCCCGCTGCTGAGGGCAGGGGCGAGCACAGGGCTGATGCAAACAGCCTGCACCTTGGGGAAGTGTAGGAGTCCCTCCAGCCTGGCCCTGTGGTGCAGATTCCTCTTAGCCAGAGCCAGGAGCTGAGGAGGAATCCCACCGCTTTGTGGCTTTGTACAAAGGGAGTAAATCGAGCGCTAGTGCCTGCGCGGCTCCGCGGGGTTTTCTCATTGTTTCCTAATCCAGCGAGTAGAAAATGAGAGAAGTGAAAACAATCCCTCTGATTACCCTGTGGCACGCAAAAGTGAGTGTATTTCATTGCCCCTGTATTACCCAAGGGGGGAACTGAGGCGAAATAAGTGCCTGGGGTCTCGTGGGTGGATATGAGCAAGGCTGGAATGAGCCCCTCTTGGAGCAGCACCAAAGGGAATAGGAGGCCCCTTGTGATGATTTTTCCTGACCACAGAAGGGTTAATGCTGAAGTCAGAGGCTTTGTCCCAGCTGGCTGGTAAGGCAGCTGTGGATTTGGGTGGAAGAAGTGCTCCAAAGGCCCCATCCCTGTGATCTCTCAGCGTGGGCAAAGCCGTCCTCTGGTTGGATTTGACAGGAGCAGCTTTAAAGCGAGCCACAGAAGTGGGGTCTGGACACCACTGTTTCTGATGGCAGCTGAGTTTAGGAGGAGGAGAGAACGTGATGGGGGGAATCTTTGAATTTGTGCTGGTCTGGGATTTTCCAGAGTGGCAGTTTTAGGTGTTTCAGCAAGACAGGCATGGAAGTGCAGGGCTGGCTGCCTCTGCCATTAGACAGCCTTGTTCATGGGCATTGCTCAGTTTGGACTTGTACCCCAGTTTGACCAACCCTTTGGCTGTTCAGCAGAGAGGGTGCTCAGCACCTTCTGCTCCTCCAGAGCCACTTCCATTTTAGGGCTAACTGCTTGTTTTCCTGCTCTCCGCGTGTGCTTTTATTACAAACAGCAGTCAGCTCTTCAGGGATCTCTGTATAAGATCATGATTCACCTCATTTGGAAACACTTTTTCCATTTTTTTCCAACGTTTTCCTTAATCTAAACCAGCACACAGGGCTGTTGCTCCAGCTCTGAGGGCCAAGCTTGGCCAAGCCTGCTGGGGTACGTGGTCCCCAGCCAAGAGGCAAAAGCAGTTGCCCCTTTTCTCCCCAGATTCCCATCTGAATTCCCTCTCTGAAGCTTGGCAGTTGTGGTCTTTTCTCCGTGGAATCAGAAATTTTGGGGACAGAGCTAAAAATACCTCAAGGAAAGCCTGGAAAGATGGTGATGGGTTTGTGGCCACGGCAGTGGCTTTGCTTTTTCCTTTTGAAGGAATATGGCAAAAAAGAGTAAAATACCATTTGTTTGCAGGGCTGGAGGAAATGCCGGTACAAGTATTTTGGAGAAGAAATTATTGTAGAAACGAAGGGAATGACTGTGGTATTTCCTGTCAGGGCTGTCGCTGGTTTTGTTTGTGTCGCAGCAGGGTCTGCAGGCGCCAGCCGGGCCGTGGGCTCCTCCGTGCCCCGCGTCGTACGGAAACGCACACGGAGAGGGAAAGCTGCTCAGTACATACAGCCCAGGAGGCCAAACACCTAAATTCTGTGCTTCTCTCTACCACTGTTCTGCTTCAGAGAATGAATCACAGAATGGTTTGGGCTGGGAAGGCTTTTAAAGTCCCGTCCGTCTGCTGCGGGCAGGGACATCTGTCACTAGACCAGGTTGCTCAATCCAACCCGGCCTTGAGCACTTCCAGGGCTGGGGCATCTGCAGCTTTTCTGGGCAACCTATTCCAGTGTTTCATCAACCCAATGGTAGAAAATTTCTTCCTTGTATCCAACCTCAGTCTAGCCTCTTGCTGTTGAAAACTGCTGCCCTCATCCAGCCACTATGGGACCCGGTAAAAAGTCTCTCTCCATCTTATAAAGCCCCTTTATATATATTGAAATGCTGCAATAAGGTCTCCATGGAGCCTTCTTCTCTCTAGGCTGGGCTTTCTCTTCATTCTCTTAGCCAAGCCCCTTCTGCCTTCGTGCCTCAGTTTCCCTTGCTTGCTCCATTACCTGCCTGAGCTCTCACAGTGCTGATGAAGATGTTGTTTAAATGCTCTGCCAGAGCTCAGGGTTTAAGGCTGGTGCCTGTGACTGGCCTTACCCCTCTGTTGCACCGTACTTAACACAGGCCTTTGGGTGTCTCAGCTTGTTCTCCTACACCCACTAAGGACCTCTTGATTGAAGGAGAACAGGGCTGCCCTTGACCTCATGTGACACCCGATGGGAGGGACAGTAAATAGTGCACCTGGATTGTGCAAGGGGGAGTCACGTTCCTCACAAAATTGCGAAAGTGAGTAGGACCCAGCAGCCTCCACCACCCACACCTCTTCCACCTCAACATTTGCACACTCTGTTGAGTTCCTGACAGAGAAGGTGCTGGTCCTGCCTTCCCCCTGATTGTCCATTTGAGATGCTGGGTGCAGACTCACATGAGGTTCTGCACCAGCTCTTGGCAGTGCCCCAGGCTCCCTGTGTAATCTTAAACCAGTTGCTCCAAACCAGACTTCCATGGGTGTAAAAAATCACAGCCTGCTCCAGCATTTAGGAAGTGCTTTGCATCCCGTGAGATTTCCTAGTACTTCGGGCACTGCCCACTCTTTTTTTTTTTTTTTTTTGCTTTAAAAAAGGAAAAAAAGCATTTGTTGCTGATAGCAGTGATGAATTCCTCTTGAGCTGTGGGTCAAAAACAAGAGCAAGCCAAGGGAAGCCTGAAAAATTAAACTGTAATCAACTTCTCAGACTGATAAATATGAATTTATCCCTCTTCCAAATGCTTTTGAACTAAAGGTCTTGCTTTCTTTGAGGGAGGCAAGAGGTTAGTGTGCTTTATACTGAAGAAAAATGTTATCTAATTAAGAAATGAAGTGGGTTTTCATTTCCCTGTTGCAGCCAGTGTGTTTGTAGCTCTGCTCAGAAGCAGAGCAGAGCAGAGTGGGGCAGCTGGCGTCCTTCTGCTGGCATCGGGCCATGGCACATCAGCCTTGTTGTTGATGCAGAAGAAAAGGATGCAGCAGGGTCGTGGCTCGTTTTTTTTCATTTTCTTCTCTCTCTGGAGCTTTAGACGAGTGTTCTGACATTTTCCAGCCACAAGCTGTTTTTCAAAATTTGTTTGTCTGTGAAATCTGTGCTGCTCAGCACAACCAGGCAGTGTGTGCTGCATCCCAGCTCGGTGCAACGTTCGGGGCTGTGCTGAAAGTGAAACCTGTGTTTTGAAAGGTTTCCTGCAGCGAGGCCAGAGCTGTGTGAGCTCTGCCCCGTCCACGTCCTGCTCCTTTGTAAGGAGAAACCTTGAAAGTTCCTTGCCCTGATTTTTTTTTTTTTCTCTCTTTCTTTAGAGAAGGGTTTTGTGGTGTTACAGTCAGTGAACCCACACTGGCCAATTTATTGCCAGCATCCAGGAGGGATGAACCAGCCAGGCCTGCTCAGAGAGGCATGTGCAAATAAAAATTGGCATAAAAGAGCCTGTATCTTTTCTTTTCCAACACAGATAATCCAAGGTGGCAACCCCACCTGTACTTGCCTGTCACTCCAGAATGACTTGAACCATCAACACTAGGTTGGTTATGGTCATCTCTTCTCCTTTTGAATTTTGGACTGGTTTAGAATTAATCCGTTATTTTTACAAGTTGGGCCTGGTTCTGGAAATGAACCTGGAGACTGTCCAAACTTTGTGGGTCTGGAGAACTGGCTGTAGCCACCGAGGTGATGTAAGTGCCTGTTTAGCACAGGCCTGTATCACTGCTGGAGTGCCTCATTTGGTGACTGTCCCAGCACTGGTTCTTCCCAGCCCTTCCAGGAAACACAGAAAATGCCATGAGCAGAGATAGCAAGGATGCATTTCGGGTGATCCAACGTGTTTACCCTGAATCTCTTAAAGCTTTTCAACAGAATCGCCTCCAGCCTTGACTTCCTGAATTTCGGTGGGTGTTTGCAGAACTCGAGGAGCCATCAGTTTAAAAATAAACCGAAGGGCGCCTGTCCAGCTCCTTTTCCTCATTAGAAACAAAGCTGTTTCGCTGCAGTTCTGCTTTCCCTCTGAGAGGATGGAAAGTGTGCCTTCACACGCTGGCAGCCCAGGCCCAGAGATAAGTCCTGTGCTCAGGAAGGGCTGTCACCCACCCAGCTGGGAGTTATCCCTGTGAGATGCTGGCGGCGCGGGACCGAGCCCTCCCTGGGGTTACACCTCGGAGGGAGGTGGCCAGCACTTCTCTCTCCATGGGAAGAGAACTGTTTGAGGAGGCTTGTGGGCACTGTGGGGGGGAAAACTCTGGTTAAGTGGGGTGACTAGACCTGATCTGGGAAGTAAAGAGGGTTTTGATCTGTGTTGGAGACCGTCGAAAAGTCCTAGAATGATCTAAGGGATGCCAGAGGGATGCTTGGCTCAGACTTGGTCTGAGAAGCTGAAGGAATGAAAAGGCTCCTTGTGGTCTTGATTGCTGCTAAATATGCACAAATAGAGGATGGGAGAAGTGGCTTTTACTGGTCCCTGCACAGCTGTGTGCCCGGTGTGCCTGTGACTCCACTGGCTCTTCTTTGGGCAAATTTTGTGGTTTCTCTTGAGGTGAGCAATGGGTCAGTTCAGGGTGGGCATTTGCTGTGTGTCGTGTATTGGCCCTGATACACTTTGCGTTTTACAGGACCTAACAAAATAACAACCAGCCCTAAAACCATCCTAGACTCTCTCTGCTTCCATTAGAGAATGCTTGCTTTTACTTCTTAATTCTTCGCCCCGAATATTCCTGTGTTCTTGTAAACATCCTATCAGCTTTGGGTTTTGGGTTTCCACCAGAAAAGTGCTGGGGTGAAAACATGGGAAGTGCTGAAGATGGTCAGGTGTCAGACACTTAACATGTTGGCCTCTTTGATAATAGTGCTTTGCTCCCAAGTGAGTTTGGGACAATTTTCCACTTCATGAATTCATTTTATTGAAACTAGCAATTGTACAGGTGAATGTCTTCTTGTTTACAGAAGACCTTATTTTTTGCCAAGCACATTCCTCAGCAATGTGAGATGTCCCAAAGTCTGTGAGTCCACCAGACAGCTTGGCCCTAGATAAACAGATGCCTGATGGAGTTAGGGGAGTCTCCCTGAGAACTCCTCTCAGCTTTGGATCTGTGAGTCAATCCAGGATGCACTTTGGGACCTCACCATTCTCTGCTTTTTCTTTCAGCAGCGAAATGTCAGGATCAAGTTTGAATATGAAGGAGAGAAAAGGTAGGTACCCAGTCCAGTCCCTCATTAACATAGGGACAAATTACCTTTTCCACCCAACACCATCCTACTGACTTCAGCCAGCTGCAGATGAGCTCACGGCAGGATTCATTCCCCTAAAATCAGCTACACTTTTATATGTGAGAGCCCTGCCTCGTCATCCCATTTGCTACAAGAAGCTCTTGGGATCTGCATGCAGGCAAAATGGTTCCAAGCTGGAAGTCATTAAATGCCTCTTTTACCAGGGACATTGGGTGCATGCTTGGATCCTTTTCTCTTGTTAATTCTTGAGCCCTGCTGAACCCCAGTGGAGCTGGAACTCTACAGAAATGTGTCCTTTGATTAGCAGTCCATGACACTTACTTAAGATAACCAGATTTTGGGCATGGGTCCCATAAAAATAGGGCTGGGAGTTAAAGCTTGTCCGCCCTTCCCTGCTTGACATTTTCATGGAATCACCTCTGCTTGGTGCTTGGTGACTGTGACAGGGCAGGACACAGGCTGATGGTCCAAGCTCCATGTTAAAGCCAAAGAAAATTAAAGTAGTGTTATTGTAGGGTTAGACTGTACCTGCTGTAAATACCTATAGGGGTGCTGCTTGTGATGGTACAGGAGAGTCACAGGATGCTGAACTGCACCATCCCCACTTCCAGCCCTCCTCCCTATTCAGAGCCCCTTGCTGAAAATAGAGATGATAAATCACTGACCATTGCCTGATCTGGGTTTTCTCCAGTGAAGGGCTGCTGGCCTTCCTTTTTTTCCACCTGTGCCTCACATTAGAGGGAGAAGTAGAGGAGCTGCACTAGGGTTTTTGGTGGATATTCTGACTGGGTAGTCCAGTCCCCTCTTGGGCACAGCAGCAGAGGAGCAGCATTTCTGTGAGTGTAAAAGCAGGGAGCGGGCTTTATGCTCTGTGATGGAATACAGGTCCTTTCTTCTGCACTGTCATTTGAATCCCAAATTCCAATATGCTTCAGCTAAACTGAGACTGTTGTTGTATTTGTTTGTGTATACAGGATTATCCAGTTTCCAAGACCAGTCAAATTCAAGGAAGTGGTGCAGAAGGTCACGGATGCTTTTGGACAGACGATGGACTTGGTCTGTGTGAACAATGAGGTACTCTTCTCCTTACTGCTGAGGGGCAGCTTTAGGGTGCCTGGTGCCAACTTCAGAATTGAGCAGTGGTTTGTTCTGAAGGCCCTGATTTTGCATTTTACTTGGATGTGAAGAAAAATACCCTCATTTTGTGGTTCTCAGCTAGTGAGTGCACCAGAGCTGTTGTCTGGACACAGCTCAGATGGAGTCTCAGACTCCAAGCCAGGTTTTCCCTTCTCAAAATCATTTCAAGTAAGGCCTGTTGCACAGGAACATTGTCTTTTCCCCAGAACAAAAGATCCCCCTCACTCGGTCGGGGATGTGAAGTCTTCCCACCTTGGGGGCAGTTGCGGGAGCGTGAAGTGCAGAGCAGGAGGGACAGTGCCGCTCACACAGTGTTCTTTTATCCAGCACTGACTTTGTCTCACCCAAACCCCCAGCACGATGTGCACATTCTTGTGGCCGGGTCTGCAGTGAAATGTGCATCACTGAATGTTCCTCCAGCAGCTCCTGTGGCCACATAAAAGCAGCCAAGAAACCCTCCTTCTGCAATCCTTGCATTTTAAGGCTTGAAGATCTCTCTCCTCCGTCATTCATCACATAGCCCTCTGTGTTTTTCCCACTTTCTCTTTGAGCCCAGCACTGTGTGTGAAAGGAGGGTCCTGCTGAGGGCTGTTAGCAGAAGGGGGCAATCCTTGGCATCTCTTTTGGTGTGCTCACTGTTTTCTTGTGAGGCATCTGGAGCCACTGGACTCTCAGGGTTGGTTTGGCTTTGGGAAGGAGGAGGGGGCCAAATGGCAAAGAGGTGGGCTTTTAAACACAGATCCTTTTGGATCTGTCCTGACAGCTGGCTTGTTCAAGTATTAATTGCAGATGACCTGCAGCCTTTAGTCAAAGTATGAATGGAGAGGTCCTGAAGAGAGCTTTCTTCTTTTTTTCCCCCCATTTATTATTTTCTCCCTTCTGTTTCAATAGAGATTCGCTCCACAAAGAAAGTTCCTATTCTTTTACAATAGGTTCCTCATGATACCAAAGTGTCCACTGGGTTTTGACTTTGAATGCAGTCAGATTTCTAATCTTGGGCATTCTTTGACAGCCCTCCCAGGAAAAGCCTGCCATTGAATTCTCCAGGAATGACTCATTTCATTCCAGGTTTCTTCCCACTGGAAGAGGATTTCTTTCCAACAACAGCAAACAGAAGCTTAAATACTGCATTTTATGCCATGTTAGAGACTGTCTTTCTGGGCATGTGCACAGCCCACAGCAGCGCCATGAGCAGGACTTTGGCTACTCCTGACTTCTTAGAGTTGGGGATGACGTCCACTGCTTTGTTTTTCTATACATAAAAATTCCACCTCGTGAGAACCCACAGCTGTGGGAAGATGTCTGAGAAGTAGTAATTCAGGGTTGTCGTTGTGGAAACACTACAAACAGACGAGAGGGATCTTTGGGGACATAGCCTACGTGTCCACATGGTGACACTCCAGCATCTGGCTCCTGGGTCAGGGTTTGGGGTGTCATGACTACAAGCCTCAGAGGGAACATGACCACAGACTCATTGCAGTTAAATATTTCACCCTGTCTCTATGCTCCAAGGGAGCTGTGCAGTAATTCTTTGCTGCCATCAGACATCTCTCTTGCTGTGGCACCTTGCAGACTAAATTTACACTGAGGTCAGCAAGCCCCTGCAAAATCTCACCGAGTGGCAGTCCCTGTCCTGGTGGAGGAGGAGTCCTGAAGCCAGGAGCAGTGAGATGAGCATGCCAGCTGGGTGGAGCAGGGGCACGCATGAATCACATCCTGGTGGGACCACGGAATCAGCAGGCTGGGGCTGGTGTAGATAAGAGCAGGGCCTGGCCATGGGTGTCCCCCATGGGGCATGTCTGTGTTAGTTCTAGGCTGGGCTCATCCTTCTGAGTGGGACAGCAAAACCTGGCCTGGCTAGGGGCAGCACAGACACCAACCTGTGATGTGACCTTGGGTAGAAGTTCACTGAACCTTGTTGTGCCACCAGTTCTCTTTTGACCTCCCGTTGTCTCCTCCGAGGCCGCCCTCAGCATCAATCTGGGGGCTTAGGGAGAGTTAAAGCCTGGGGAAATGGTAGAGGCACCATTATGGGGGGGAAGGAGGAGATAAAAGCATATTTAACAAACATTTGTCGAGAATTGTTGATGCCAGTTGGTCCTGCATTGGGCAGGAAGATGAACTAATTGACCTCTCAGATTTTTCCCCAACCCCATTTCCTACAATTCTTTGGCTTTTTGCGGTGTCTTATGGAGTGAGGTCTGGCAGTGCTGCTGCAGTTGGTGAAACCTCAGCCTTTGTTCTCACTTTCTCAACCTGCAGTGGGGAGACCACCAAGTCCCCCACTAAAACATCAGGCTCCAGGGGAGGATACTATTTAAAAGCAGGAAAAAAAAAAAACTAATGAGCTCTATTTAGTGCAACTTCTGTGTAGGTAAACTTTGCTGTAATCACAGCTACTCAGTCTTTAGATCAAATAAACCCAGTTACTGGAAATCCACCCTGGCAATTGCTTCCATGGTTCTGCACGAGTCTGTGTTGAGTTTCATGCCTAGCAGATACCTGTTCCTGATATCCATATGTGCCAGTCTGGAAGCCAAATGGAGCAGAATTTTCTCGCCAGATGTGGGTAATAGGTAAAGCCAAGCTAAATACTGGCTCCAGTCCCTTTTACAAGAGGGCAGTTTCTCCCTGATGTTTTTGGCTCCTCTGAAGGAGGCACACAGACGTTCATGTTGTGATGTTGGAGAGAGATGGAGTGACCTACAGAACATTCTGTTCAGAGCAGCAGCTGGGGGATTGCTCTGAACACTTGTGAGGAGCTCAGTAAAGGGATGGGTGAGCACTGTGTTTGGAGTTCAGAGTCAAATTCTGCTTGATGGTGAAACATGGGAGAGCAGCTCTCCACCATTCTCAGTTCTGTCTGGGTGAGTGTAGGGGAGGAGCCGTGTCTGCTTGAGGCAGAGCCTTACTGTGGAGCCTTTGGGAACTTCAAGAGGATTCCGCAAGGGAATCTCTCCACCTCTACTGCTTAAGGGAGCAGGCTGAGCATTGCATTTGGGAGACATATTCAATACCATCTTTGTATGATATCTGCGGGGAACACAGGTTGTTCATTGAAATATGAGTGAAGGATGAGAGGAAATCACAGAATGGGTAGCGTTGGAAGGGACCACAGTGGGTCATCCAGTCCAACTTCCCTTTAGAGAAAAGCACATGGCACAGGACTGTGTCCAGATGGTTCTGGAGTATCCCCAGTGAGGGAAACTCCACACTGTCTCTGGGCAATCTGTTCAGGGCTCGGTCACTGCACAGGGAAGAAGTTCTTCCTCATGTCCAGGGGGAACTTCTGGGCATCAGTCTCTGCCTGTTCCTCTTGTGCCATTGCTGGGCCCATGGAGCTGAGCCTGGTCCCTGCTCTGGGCCCTCCCTGCAGACACTGACAGACAGGGGTGGGGCCCCTCTTAGCATCCCTTCTCGAGCCTGAACAGCCCCATCTCCCTCAGCTTTTCCTTGTAAGAGAGATGTTCCAATCCCTTAATCTTCCTTGTAGCCTTAGCTGGACGCGCTCCAGGAGCTCCATGTCTCTCTTGTACTGAGGAACCCAGACCTGGGCACAGCACTCCAGATCTGCCCCACAGGGCTGAACAGAAGGGCGGGATCCTCTCCCTGACCTGCTGGAAATGCTCTTCCCAATGCACCCCAGGATATCACTGGCCTTCTTGGCCATAGGGCCAGGAGCACAGTCTGAGGTGTATTTGCCTACGGGCCAACAGCCAAACCCTTGGCAGCACCTTGGGATCAAAAAGGTTGTCCCAGTCAGCTTGTGAGTGTCACCTTGTGTGGCAGCTGCTCTGAAGTGGGTTTATTGGGGGTGGTGGCAGGAGCCCTGATCACCCAGAGGGCTGAGCCACTTTTCAGGAGTTTTGGGAAGCTGTGGCTCCCAGTAAGACCAGTGAGAGCCTGCTGGGAGCTGTGGCTGCCTCGGTGCCTTTGGTCGGTGGAGTTACAGTGTACTTTGGCACAGGCATGAGAATAACATGTGCTGTGTTGGCCGGATTCAGTGCCCGAGGCAACCTGCAGAGGCTGAGGCCTGTTTGGTATAAGATTAGGCAGAATATCCCGGAATGAGGGGCAAGAAGTTGTGCTTTTAATCTTAGCCCAGGGCAGCAGAAGGCCACAGAGCTCTTCTGAAGTGCAGCTGTGTCGGGTGTTGGAGGCTTTGCAGGCTGTCTGCAGGACACGGTGCACCACACAGCAGTGTTTGGAGGGTCAGAGTCCCTGTGGAGGTATGAGGGCAATAGTCTGCCATTTCCCAGGAAAACATCAGGACTTTTTGCTGCCTGACAGACATGGCACTGTGTAGTTCTCTTTTCTTACGAAGAGCAGAAGCTGAATTTGTTCTGCTGGGAGTGAAAGAAGTGGTTCTTGGAAGGAGAGCGATGCACACTTTTCACTTCAAAAGGAAAAGACTCTTATTTGTGGGATGTTCCCTGGTTTCACCAGATGGCCAGGCACCAGGGAGCTGTGTCAGTGTGCAGGAACACAGGTTGCAGCAGCAGGGAAGGGCACAAAGCATCTGCCAGAGTAAATCCTTGGGTGCAACTCACTGGTGTCTTGGAGCACCACTGCATGACCATCAGCCCAGGAGGAACGTGTGGGGTTGTTTTGGGGCTGGGTAGCAGCAGGTCCTGCCTGCAGAATCAGAGCAGCCCCAGAGTAGCAGGCAGCAAGCCCAAGGTTTCATCCCAGCCCTCTCTTTTTCCCACTAGCTGGATTGTTGGTGTGACCTTTAAGCTTTCTCCTTGCAGATGTTGTTTGTTGTGATTTTTTTGCATCTGTTCCTCGGTAGATGAGGTCTTGGAAGAAAATGTTAGAGCTCGGCGAGCTGGAGGGCACGGGGGCTCTGTTTTCCATCGCCTGCTTGGGTCCTTCCCTCATCCCACAATTCCCAGGCTGCTCCCTGTAAGAATCTGGCTCCTTCTGTTTACCCAAAAGTGTGACATTGCCATCCTCCGATGTTTGTTTAATCCCTTCCAGCTCCTGATCCCGCTGAAATCCCAGGAAGATTTGGACAAAGCGATGGAACAGTTGGAGCTGAGCCCTTCCCTGAAGAGCCTGCGGATCCTTGTGAGCGCTCCAAAGAAAGCGAATGTGAGCCCTTCACCTTCTCTGCTCTTTTGTGTCCGGAGTCAGATGCCTTGTTATTGTGTTGGGGAGTGGAAAAGAGTCTCCTAACGGGCAGAGCAGAGGGCAAGCTGGTTATGAGGGAGGTCAGCCCTGCTCTGGCTCAGCTGCTCGGAAATCTTCCTGTGATAGTAGCCCAGAGGCTGAGCTCAGCTCCCTCCGGCTCCTCCTGCTTCCTGTGAAGGGTTAAATACCAGATTGACCCTCAAACAAGGTTAAACCCAGAGAGCCTCTCGTGCTTTCTTCCTAGGGGTGCTGCCACCATTCCTTTGTCACCTCTGCTCTGTACTCAGGGTGATGCCCTGGCCCTTGCCATGCTGGGTGGCAGCGTGGGGACTGTTCCCTCCACGTGCTGCTGGCAGTGCTAAAGGCTGGGAAGAGCAAACTGGAGAATCCTTCAGTCTCATGCAGGACTGTCTGGGTTTTTTCCATCTTTATTTATTTATTAGTTTTTCCTGAGCTCAGTGGTTTTGCAGTTGAGCCTGTTAGCTTGACCTCGCTTGCACAGAGCGTCTTGCCAAAGCACATGTCGTGCTGCCCCAAGCACAGGCTGTAAAGCAAGGGATTTGTAGATGTTGCAACTCTTGTTTCTTCTTTGTATTTCCTAGAAATACTGGAGAGACTGGGAGTCTTGAAACTCCCAGTGCTTACCCTCATGCTACTGCTGGTGCTCACAGCCCCTGGAGCTTCTCCACTCCTTTTGAGAGGCTTGGAAAGTGCAGGGACCAAAGTCACAGGGGAAGACTGAGCCATCAGCTAGGGTTTCCTAAACCTTGTGTGGAAATGGGGCAATCTGTGGGAATGCAGCAGTATTGCGAGTCAGCTGCTGAGAGCAGAGGAGCCAGGTAGATTCCTGCCTGCCTTTGAGAGCAGGCCCATCTCTTCCTGCAGCACGTGGCCATGCTCCTGTGGGTGGGAACGCACGGCTCCAAGGTCATAAATAAAATTATCATAAAATCACAGCTCACTGTAGCATGCGGTCTTAGTATCTTGGTAAAACCTGGGCACTACCTAAAGTTACCAGCTGGATATGCTTTTTTTTGCTTTTCTCTTACCTGTCTTCCCTGACTTTCCACTCTCTGTTCCTCTGCCCTGTTACAGAGGAACCCCTGCAGTGCCTAGGCTGCCACTGGAGTCTAGGGAGCACAGAGGAGAGGTGCTGATTTTGGGATTGCAGGTGTTTTCAGTCCAGTGATCAGTCTCTGTATCTATCTGGACGTGATGCAGTGCAGGAACAGTCTTTTATGTCAAAGATCTGTATTTGCCATTATTAGTGGGAGCTTAATTTTATTAGACTGTTTTATTAACAGATGTGAATTGTTTGTGAATGGTTTTTGGATCACTCTAGATTACGTGCATGTCTCCTTTCTTTCCTTTTTTTTTTTTTAATAGTTCTTGGGTAATAGGGTCACAGGGAGCCAAATACAGGGTTTCACATGGTGTGTCCACAGGGCTCTGGCCAAGCCTGATCATTCCCTTTGTCTGATTACCAGCTCCTGCAGCCTAACAACAGCAAGCAGCATGAAATGAGGATCTCTAGATCCATGGGTGATATCATGGGATCCCTGTACAAAGACTCCGAGAGGACGCGCAAGTATTCGACAGGTCAGTGAAACGCAGCACTCTGCGGGGTGTTTTGTGCTATTTTAACCTGGCCACCACCCCCTTCTTCTTTTTTTGTCACAACCCTGTGTGTGTTACAGTCTGGATGGCCGCCCTGATGTCCTCCACAATAATTCAGTGCAGTTGCTGCTCGTCCTCAGCCTGAGGAAGAGACTCTTCAGGTCGGGTGGGGTTGTGCTAAGTCACTTTGAGCACAAAAGAGAACAGGTGACCTGGGGTGTAATTTGGGGGTGGGAAATGCAGTGATAAAAATTTCCAGTGAATTTGATGCCACTGAGCTTTATCAAAATGAAGAGTGAGAATCTCTAGAAAGCCAAGGCTGTTTGGGACCTTTGGCTATTTCTTTAACCACATGCTGTTGTTCTCTCAGTATCTGTCTCTCTTTCCCAGGTGGCAGAATAATGTAGTTAAGTGGGCTCGGGCTCCTTAGCTCCTGGGCTGGGACCAGCTTCACCACATAGAGACCAAATATGTGTCTCTGTGCTTGTTGGTGAAATGACGTCTGTGGTAGCTGTTTTTGGGGTTTCTCAGAGGAATGTGTGCAGTGTTTTGCAGTGATCACATTCCAGAGGAAGGGGAGCATCCCTTTCCTTCAGAGATGCTGGAAATAGGTACCTGCAACCCCTGAAGCCAGGCTGGCAAATGTCTCATCTCCTCTTGCAGCCCTGCAGGGACTGGTGTGTGTTTGTAACCTTTTGTGGTTTTCTCTTTGGTTTTCTGGGCTTGAGTTTATGCTTTCCTTGCTTTTCTAAAACACTCTGAGCTTTTTGAAATCCTGTTGATCAGCTGTCTGTAGGAGCTTTTGTGTGAAGAAACTTGTAGGATTTTGTAGAGAGCAGGGTGCCTTGTGCAGAAATGTTAAAGCAACACACAGGACTGCATGGCAGGGGTATAATTATTCATATTCCAGCCTACAGGCAGGATTAATGATTGTTTCACACAGAGAATGTTCTCTGCCGTGTCTGTGGGTGCAGGTTATAGGGTAATTCCCAGAGATCCCTGTCATTTTCATGCAAGTTCTTGCCACCTGTAGAACTGACAGCCTTGAATAAAGGGGCCCTCCTTCAGAAACACAGATGGAGAAATACTTCATCCTCTAAAGATCCTCTGTACTTATATGGCAGTAAATACTTCCAAACTCTGTGCAACAAAAGAGTGTTTTCCTCCAAGGACTCTCCCCTTCTCTGTTTCATAGCCTGCGCTGCCTTGATAAAATACCCTGTGGTTTGCTGCATCTCAGACGAGATGTACAGAAAATGCTCTTCTAGGGTAGGTCCAACCTACCCCTCGTGCAGCCATTCCCAACTCTTATTGATGCCAGGGGTGGGTGGCACATGTGCAAGGGCTGTCTTTGGGCCTGGTGCTGGGATGTACCAGGGTTGTCTTTTTCTATTGCTTTTTTTTCCTAGCTCACATGGCTCTGGAGAGTTTGGCAGGGTCACTAGATGACCCTGAATGAAAGGCACCTATAAATACGTGGTAAAGCACAGAGTCTTCAGCAGAAACTGTGCTGGAGAAAAAAATCTCTGCTGCCCTTTTTTTTGGCACGCGTGAAGCTGTTAATGTGAGCCACCAAAGAGCTGTGGCACTGGGAGCTGTCACTGACGTGTGAGCCCAGCGTGATGGGCAGAATTGATTCCCTGTGTAGCTGTGCTAGTGGGAAGATGGGTTCTTGCAAGTTAAGACTTTCCTACCAACTTTTATGCCATGCTTTGGCCTGTCCTTACTGCTTTGGAGCTTCTGGTTGCCAACCAGGTCTGCACCACTGACTGTGAGGTGTCGCTGCCTTAAGAACACCCTGAGCTTAAACAAGGCAGACAAAGGGTGAGATGTCAGCTCTGCAAGCGTGACAGCCTGAGGTACAAATGGATTTTGAGGGAATGCTTGAAGAGCAAAGTGGAGGGATGGACATAATGTGCTGCTTTCGTCAAGGTAATGGAGGAAGAGCACTGGGCAGCGCCAGCTGTGGGATGCAGAGCGTGCTAATGTTGGGATTTTCAGGAGCTAATGCACCACAACTGGAGTCCTTGGCACTGTTACATGGTCAGGTAACCAGCCCAAGCATCAGTCTGTTTCTTTTTCCATGTAAACCATCAGTCTTGCAAAGAGGTTTTATCAAGCCCTCTGCATGATAACAGAAGGTCACTCCTCTCTTTGGGTTATCTGGGGTCTGCACGGAGCTACTGCAGCTCTGCTTAGGAGGTGCTCACAATCCAGCAGATGCATTTTTGACCTCCTGAGTCAGAAGTGGGCGATCCAGCAGCTGGGCAGAAACTCCAGCGAGCTGAAAGGGAGAGCAGCGTTTCAAATGGAGCCTAAAACCCAGTGTCAGGGAATAGACAGACAGACGTGATGCTGTGTTTTGGTTTCCCGAAGCGGGGATTTCACTGAACTTGGTGCTTAGTCAAAAGGCATCCTAAGAGGCTGGGAATTCTGTAGGAGAAACTGTTCTTCATTTGCAGTCACAAGGCATTTCACAGTGTTTTCCTTCTGCTGTCATCAAAGTGGGTGCTATCAAAAGAGGATCTTAGTTCAGCTCTTCTCTTGAAACCACATTTAAAAGGAGTTTTAAAATGAATTTATAATGAAAGGTAGTTCAGGGTCATGTTCTCCATGTTTCTGAGATGTCTCATGTTTTTCTGCTGACTCTGCCATGTAAACAGCAGCGGAAAATAATAAAACTGTATGTTATTGGCACAAGCACATTGGAAGGGAGGTAGATGTTCTGGGGAAGATTTAGCTATTTTTGCTTCTTCTGGGCAGAAAATGTCTTCACTCTGTGTCCCTGAAAAACCTTATGCAAAGTCAATATTTTCTTTTTCTTTTTTTTCCCCATAAACGTTTTCAGTGGAAATCCCCTTCCAGTTTTTTAGTAGCCAGCAAAAGAGCAAGGGAACTTGGACTAAAATCTTTTTGGGTTCTGGATTTTCAGATAACTGAGGATTGTTTCTATTTACTTTGAAGAAATACATGTTTCAGGACATTATCCAAAAATTATTTAACAGGCCCATTCCAGCATCATCATTTCAGTGGAAGCATTTGCCAGAAGCTTTATTTTACTGTTTTTTTCATGGAAAACCAGGCTGCTGAGCCATGGCTTTGTGTGCCTGCCAGCCCTCTCCAGACCAAGAGTGTTGCAGGAGTTCGGATGGATGAGACCCACACTGTTTTGAGGAGGAAAATTTATCTATGTGCATCATGCCAGCTGCTTCAGGGCTAGAATTAGACTCTGTCTTGCTTATTAGTGTAAAAGTACCCTAAATTTGCCTTAAATCAAGACTTAGGAATCCATCCTCAGAGGGATCAGCATGGAGAGGAGGGAGACTTGTAGGCATCCCACTGGAAAAGAAGAAATTGAGGGAGATTTGGTCCATCTGCTCACAGCTCCCCTTGACAGGACCAGAGTGAGAAATTTCCAGCAGGTTTCTCTCTTCCTCCTGTGCAGCCCTGTCCTGAGCCTGGTGTTTCTGCCAGCACATCTTGACATCGTGTCCCTCGTTCGGGAGCGTCATCCCAGGGCTGGGCTCCCCGTGGCTGCAGCTGTGAGCGGTGGCAGCTGCCAGAAAACCCTCCCCAGCTCTGGCTGTTAAGGGGCTTCTCTTCCCTGCTTGATGCTGGTCGGTAATGGGCGAAGTTTTGGGAAGAGCAGGGGAAGATGAAGCCAGGGAATGCGGGGGCGGAGGGAAGCCAAGCCTGGCACAGGGGAACTGGCTGTACGTGCAGCACCACGAGCTCTGCACATACTGCATGAAAGGCACTTCTTAAATAAAAATATCAGAAGGGAACATGAAAGGCCCCAGTGGGTGCCAGCAGTGTCTGTGAGTCTCCGTGCTGTCCCGGTTCTCTGTCCTCAGGACACGCTGTGCTCAAATATATGGCTTTATGTTTGTGTGTGTAACATGGAGCAGGAATCCCTCCCAAAACACCTTGCTGCAGAGGGTAACCGAGGTCAGGTGCTCAACCAGTGCCAGTTTGCAGAGTTTCTCTGAGTTCAGGAATCCTAAGCAGATCTGACCAGCACTCTGCCTGTACAGAAGTGCCTCACAGCCTGCCCCATCCCCGCTGGAGCTGACATGTAATCCCATAGACCCCAGGACAGCCCCCTGGGGGCCTTCTCTCCCTGCCTGGTGCTGCTGCTCTTTCTTGAGTATTAGGTCAAGTGTGAAGAGCATCTGTGATGTGTCAAACAGGCACATCTGGGCTTTTCTGTCTGTTTCTTCCTCTGCCTCAGGGTGGGTTAATCAGCACTGTCCAATATATCTAATGTGCCTTGTGTTTTTCCCACTATGAATTAAGCCTGCCATTAAGTACCCCTGTTGCACTCTTTCTCTGACCTCTATTTTCCATTCCTCCCCTCCTTCAGCAGCGCTGGGATTGCCTGAGGTTTTGTTAACAGGGCAGGATAGGGCTGGAGCGGGGAATTGACCCTGAACTCCAGAGCTCTGCTCCCAGCACCTCCCCATGTTCCTCCCAGGTGGAAGAGCATGCAAAGCAGCAGCAAGCAGTGCTCCTGGAGGTGTGAAGCTGCATGAATTACTTTGGGCAGCACTTCTACCCAAACAGCCTGGCTGAAAAGGGATCTGCTTCACTCCAGCAGTTCCCAAGCATGCAAAAGCATAAGTGCTTTGTTTAATTTCCTTACCTGCTGGGAAATAGCTGGTGTCTTATCCCCTTTTGAAGTTTTTGGCAGGAAATGTGACTCTGGAAGGTCAAACACAGCTGATCTGTGGCTGGGAGTAGCTGTTACAGGCAAAGGCTTAATGCGAGATCATGCAAAGTCTTTGTGCTTGTGATAAATCTCGTTTAACTCCCTGGGTTCAGAGTCAAACAGGGCATGTACAGCTCTTTGTAAAATCACAGTCAAAGGGTTTCTGGATGACAAATGGGTTGTTGGAGCAAGAGATCCCAACAGTGCATGAGCAGACCCACACCTCATTGCAGCAGTAACAGAAATGCTCAGCAGAGCTAAGATAGAGCAGTTACACCACACTAAATCCTCCAGCAGCTTTTTGGGGCAAGAGCCACCCGAATGTCCTTGTGCTGCATTCCACATTGGCATCTGCTAAGCAAACGAGGGGCTGCTGGTGCAGTGATTTATCCAGGGTGCCCGAACTGCTCAATAGTTAAAAGTTTGTTTATTTATCTTCAAAGAGAGGATGCTGTACTTCCCAACTGGTTTTGTTTTAGGGCTGGTGGAAAGCCAGTTCGTTATGAGTGCTGCAGCACTCGAGAGATTCTCTCCTCTTGATCTTGGCATTACTTCAGTTGGAGTTTTTTCACTGTGTTCTTATCCTGCAGGAAATCTGTGAAGGAGAAAATAGGAAGAAGGAAAAAAAAGTAACTCAAAGCCATATGACTTTTGTTTTTATGATCTGAGCAAGGAGTCAGAAGAAAGATGTAGCATGGGACAGACAAATCTATGTGTTTGGTATAAATCCAGCAAAAAAGGCCTGATTTAATGATCTTTAATGCTGGTGTGACACTGTTAACATTGGCAGCTCCTGATGTGTATCTGCATAAGTGAAAGGTAGGAATTCGGGTTCATAGTGTTGATCACGCAGATGGATTTGTGCCAGAGATCCATCTGGCACAGTGACTGTGATGCAGAATAGCAGCAGAAGAGGCAGAAGTGTTGTGTTGATAGATCAGTGTTGACTTTCCATGATGGGATAGGCCCCCTCCCAGTACCTTTCTCTTGCGCTTAGCCTGGGCATGTTGTTAGCAAATGGTGGTAATGGACCCAAGAACTGGTGAGAGTGCCACAAAATGGATACAAAATGGGAGGAAACACATCCCCATGTGCCTTCTGTCTCCTGAAGGATGTGTGCTTTTCAGAAGTCTGCATGAAAACAAGTTGTTGTGTTGTGTGAAAGCTCCTGTTGCACGATGCCGACCAGCTGAAGCTCCAGCACGGATCCACACGGATCTCTGTCAGCAGTTCCTTGCCATGGAGTGATGACAGCACAGGGATGGAGGGGAGGGACTGCAGGGAGTCAAGCAGAGCCAAGACTGTGCAGCTGGGCCAAGCAAGGGTAGCAGTCCCTAAAGCTGGAAAAGGCACAAGGGATCAGATAGAGTGGATTTGGGGGAGTAAGAGTGAGGAATGGAACATCTTCATAAAGAAGCTGTGGAGTTCTCTCCCAGGTGCAAAATGGAAATCACCTTCTGCTAAATGAGACTTGTGAGGGAGCCAGTGGAAGCTTTGCTGTCTGTGCACAGGATGCACAGGGTAGAGGCTCTGGGGTTGTGGACAGGGGAGACAATTCCCTTGGCCAGAGATGGGACAAACTGATCCCATAGGTCACTCCTGCCCTGGGGGTTTTGGATTTGAGGGCTGGTTTTCCTTCTCCTTTACTTTTGTGTAGGGAAAGCGGGGGGAAGAGGGTATTTGAGTGCAAGTCATTTTCCATATAACAAGTGTTTCAGTGGTGTTGCACTGAGTATTGTTCAGATGGCTGAAAAGGCAGGGGCTTGTTCCAGGGAGGGAATGCCCAGAGGTCAAAGGGGAGATGGGTTTGGAGTTTGCGGTTTGCTTTGAGATTGACTGATTGTATCACAACAGAACTCCAGAGCTCTTTCCTTTCTGGAATCGTACCTGGATACAGTGACAGTTCTTAGGATCCAGGGTGTGTTGAAGGTCAAGTCTGCTACATGTTGTGTGGCCCCACAGTAACAAGCGTTCCCTGTTGCCAAAGCTTTGGAGGATGCCCATAAACAGCATCACACCTCCAGCTCCATTCCCATCCACACGAGTTCAAACCCAGCAGCATCTCCAGGAGCTCTGTGATCACTGGAACAGCGTTTCTGGAAGGATTTGGATTGGCAAGTTCCCTCCTTGACCCGTGTCTGTCCCTGTCCCAGGCTCTCTGCACACCGGCCGGAGCTCTCCGCCGCCGGGGAGCGTTCCCGAGGAGCAGCAGCAGATCGCCCGCCAGGGATCCTACACCAGCATCAACAGCGAGGGCGAGTTCATCCCCGAGACCATGGACCAGAACGTGAGTGGGGCTGGGGTGTGGGTGAACCTGGGACAGCGTTGGGTGCGAGGAGGCCGCGCTGTGAGAGCTGTTCCCACCATTAAATTCCAGCAGTGCCTGTGCTTGGGGCTCAGGCCAGCTTTTTCCAGGAATGGGTGCCCCCGGGCTTGACCTGCCTGGGAAAGTCGGGCCCGATTTCCAGGAACCCTGAGAACCAGCTGCAGTGGGGATGGCAAGTGTGCCCGGGCACCTCAGGTAGCTCTGGAGCAGCACAGATCTGGGGCACACGTGTGCACCAGCTGCCAGGCCCTCATGGCCACAGCATTCCCAGATCCCAGGACCGCGAGGGAATGTGCCAAGCAACCGATTGCCTGCGACTGCAACAGCCTGGGGATATCAGCAGCTCTGGCTGCTTCCCCTGTGGTGTTTCTGCCTGAGCTCCATTTACAGTTCTTGGCTCTGCCCACAGCCTCTGTGGTTTTGTGTCTCTGTCCCTCCCCCATTTGTATATTATTTAACTCTCTTAATAAGGAGTTTGTATATTCCAGCCCCTCAGTAATAAACGAGCAGCAAGTTCCTCAGTGCTGAGCAGTACTTTGTCCTCCAGTCAATTTGGTACCCAGGATGGGGGAAACTGCAGTGTCAAGGGACCAGAGTGGGAGCAGCTTATACCTCCCTCTCCATTTGCATCTCTGCTCAATCTGTAGCTCTGAAGAGCTTAGTGTCGATCCTGTGAAGTCAGCTGGGCTGTCTGGGCACATTTCATTCTTGCAAAGCGCTTGGAAACACAGGACCAAGATCCAGAGTTTGCAGAAAGGACATGGAGGGACATCTGGAAGGCACTAAGCTCAATCCATCAGGCTGCTGTGCTGGCCCCCAAGGATGTCCCTGGGGTGATGTGCATTTCCTACACTCAAAAAGCACCCACTAGCTCCACATTTGCATGCAGGCTTTGCCAGTGTTTCCATGGCAAAGTTGTGTTTTCAACAGTTTATTACAGAGCCATTAATAAAATAAGGAGTCACTCCGGGTGAGTCTTGGCAGCGTCAGAGTGCAGATGTATCGTGTGCTCCTTGCAGCCAAAAGCTGGCTCTCTATTGTTTTCACATGCCTCCCAAACATGCTGGGGAGGATTAAGACAAAGTGTGTGTGCGTGCAAGGGGAGGGTCCCCATGACCCCCTTGGGTGTAAATCAGCCCAGCTCCACTGGCCGTTTGTGGAGCTCCATTAATTCAGAGCCCTGAGCCTGCTCCTCATGAAGGTTCCCAGATGCTCTCCTTGCTTTTCCCCAGCATCACGCTGTGGGTGGCCTGCAGCCCTTTGCTGGTGACTTAAATGCAGGGAAAAGGGGTTTGGGGGAATGGTTTGGGGTTTTTTGTCTCTTCTTGTTGAGCAGCCGTGCTTTTCCCTATGTGGGCTTTGCCTTCAGAATGTCCTTGTACTGCTGCTTCCATGTGTGCCTCATGGAAAACCACTCAGAAGCTGGAGCTTGCTGCCTTTTGGGAAATGCCCCTGTGCAAGCCTGTGATGTAACTGTGGTCTTGAGACCAGCCTGGCAGATGAACAGAAGCTGAGTATGGAGCATGCCCCAATTCCCAATTTTATGCTTTTGAGAAATGAGTCTGTTTCAGCTTTAACTGCTGGAAGAGACCTGGCATGGCTGGCAGAGGTGGGGAGTGAGTTCTGCCAGAGTTCTTGCTCCTCTTTGGCCTAGTGCATTTTGAATGAGGAGGTTTTGGGGTAAAAACTAAGAAGCAGAGAAAAATTGCACTTTGCAGTTGGGACTGCCTGGCCAAAACAGCACGAGCTGTTATGACAACCGGCTGAGGAGGGCTGAGGGAACAGCCTGTGGAAAGGGAGGCTGTTGGGGAAGGAGGAGCGATGTGGGAAGCAGCAGAGTGTGGTTCCACGGGGTGTTTAACCCTCGTTGCTGAGCTTTCCCAGGAACGAGCTGTGGAGCAGGGGTTGGTGAGTGTCCGCAGGCAGGAGGGCACATGGCACCGTGGCAGCACAGCGTGGCCCGGAGCAGGCTCTGCTCCATGTGGAAGTGCACACAGCCCCAGGGTTTACCACTCCATACAAACCCTCCATTGTTATTAACCAGCTATAAATAACCCTGGCCAGTACAATGTCTCATCCAGGAAGCAACACAAATGCAGCTTTTGACTCACTGGGCTGGTGAGAGCCAAGCCGGTTCCTCCAGCCAGAAAACCCTGATGATGCTGCGCTTATCAGCGGAGAGGAAGGCTGGGCTCCTCTGCCAGGGCAGCTCAGGAAGTCAGGAGTCCAGGGCTGCAATCCTGGCTGTGGTACACAATATCCACTTGGCCTTGGGCACATCATTTGTGCCCTGATACATATTTTCCTTTAATAGTAGTATTACTGTTTCTCACAAATAGTTTGAGCGCTTTGAATCTCATTGACTTCTCCGCACGCTTTGAACATCAGGGTGCTAATTATCTTTGCTTCGGTTTTCCTACCAGCAAACAGCAGTTGGAAAGAACAATAATGCAGGGAGGGCATCATAAATGGATGACTCTGCAGAGGTCTGCTAGTTCTGGAGCTTAGAGGGCTACGGTGCCTGGTTTTATTGTTTCCCCTTTTCTTTCTCTGTCAGATGCTTGAAGCTTTCATCAGCCCCGATGACTCGCTGTCTGGGAGCTGCCAGTCGCTGGACAGGTCTGTGGACAGGTGAGTTGTGTTTGTCACCATGTTCACAAGCTGAACTGTAGCCTCTGCTCCATAGTGGGAGAGCAGCAGGATCAGTGGCATCCCCTGAGGTTTCTGTTGGGATGAGGATGCACCTGAGCAAAACAAATTTATCTTTATCGCTGAAAACCAGATCCTAGCAACAGATGTCTCTGCAATGCTATGATTTGAGTTGCAGTAATCTGAGCTGGAGAAAGACAGCCTGGCTTTGTGTGACCAGGTTTTCTTTTTTGCCTTTTGAGATGAAAATTCTCATAGAATCACACAATGGTTTGGGTTGGAAGGGACCTCAGAGATCATCCAGTTCCAACCCACCTGCCATGAGCAGGGACACCTTGCACTAGACCAGGTTGCTCAGTGCTCCACTTAGCCTGGCCTTGGACACTTCCAGGGTTGGGCATCCACAGCTTCTCTGAGCAACCTGTGCCAGTGCCTCACCACCCTCACAGCACCTCCTCCCCCTCTGGCTCTCTGCAGTCACCAGGTCAATATTCCATCAGCCTCTCCATGCCTCCTCCTCCCCAGGCACGCTGTCTGCTCTCCACTGACCACTGGCAAACTCGGCAGCCCCTGTGCAGTGCCAGCAGCCACAGACGTGTCAGTCAAAGTGCTGAGGACACCAGATGAGCAGTAACTAAGTTTAGCTACTCAGCAGGAAGCAACTGGGACACGCTGTACTAACCCAGGCTGCGATTCAGTGGCTGGTGCCATTGAGCTCGGTTCCAGCTCACACGTGCACAGAAACCGTACGTTTGCTGCTGTGCAGGGTGAGCTGTGGATAAGACACAGTGTCCTTTTGGGAAGCAGTTAATTTTTTTTTCCGTCGGCATCAAAGATTTTCTATTTTTTTCCGCTGTTGCTGTTGCCCTACAGCACCGAGGCTGCGTTCCAGCGGGCCTGCGTTGGGTTGATTGTGTAGCGTGCTTCGGGTTTGCAGCTCTATGCGCTTTGGATCTGTCTCAGCATCAAGGTCCATTTCCTTTTTGTGGCTTTTAATAATTTCCTGTGATGTATTTGCTCATTGTTACGGCCATATCGAAGCTGGATTCCTTGTGTTCCCAACCTCTCTGCCCCAGCTTTGCTTTTGCACAGATTTTGCCAGGAAGAACAGCAGAAGGAGCACGGGCTGGTTGTAACTCTGCTGCGAACTGAGAGAAGAGCTTTAGGGTTTTAGATCTCTGTTTGTGAGAGGGTGGCATGGCTTGATTTCACATGCAAAGCAGGCAGATGTGTTTAGTCATGGGTCTAGGAGCTGGAAAAGGCACAAGGAGGGCTGTATTGTTCCAAGGAAGAGGAGTAAGTAGGCCTATTCCTGCAAAGAGGTGGCAGAGGCCTTGCAGCCAATTGCTTGGGAAGGCATCAGCCCAAGAGGACAGAGCGAGTCACCAGGCTCAGTGACCAGGCTGAGGGTTAAGAACAGCACCACAAACTCCTCTTTGCCACAGCAGTGATCAGCTTTGACATGAGTAGTTTTCAGAGCACTTTACAAAGCTGATTTCTACTCTGTGTCCATATGGTTGAAAGAGAGAATGGAAAACCCACACGCCCAGATCACTCTTTAAGAGTCTGGGGTGAAATTGGGATTGCTGAAATCCCCTTGCAGTGGTTTTGCATCCTCTAAGTGTGGTGTAAAGACCTTGAGGCACCAATCCCACACTCTCCCTCCTGGTCTCGTGGGAGGGTGCATGTTCCCAGTGGTGGTGCAGAGTCTCGCTGTAAGGGAGGTGGGAGGTGATGTTGGAGAGAAGGGAAACCTGCATGAGCTGAGTGTGACTGAAGGACTCCGGCATGTACGTCTGCAGTAGCTGACTGATGTTCATGGAAAGCAGGGGTGTGTGGTTGAACACCTGAAGCTGAGGGAAAAGGAACCTGCAGGGTTGACAATCTTTGGCTGCTTCATTTCAGCCTGGTGACTGCTGAAAGGGTTTTGCAGCATCCCTTTTGTTTGCCACAGGAACAAGGTGTGATCCAGCCAAAGAAACCAATCTCCATTCTTGTGCAGCATGAGGATGGGAGCTCAGTGATCAGTGCAGCTTGTGGTTTATGGTTTATCCTGTCCTTTCCCTAGTCTCTTAATTCCATAGCCTTTCTGATCTCATAAATGAATCCTTTTTTTTTTCATCCCTTTGCAGCCCTCCCTTTCCCCAAACCCCTGTTCCTGGAAGGAAGAGCCATCCCAAAGACGGTCTTGACTGCATGGGTAAGCACTCTTGGTGGTTTATATTTGCTAGGTAGTAAAGAGGCTGGAAAAAGACTATTAGAGAGATGGCACTGCATGAAAAGTAATTAAAAGCAATCAAGCAAACCAGCTCCATTGCTTAGGTAGCACTTCAGAACTGACCCTGCAATGATCGAACATGAATGTTCTCTAAAATCAAAAGACCCAGGGCATCAAACACAGGCAGGGCTGCTCTTGTCTTCATTAACCCTTCTTGACTCTGCAGCAGTAGTGGTGGTACTGAAGAATCTTGGGGCCTGGTCTGGAAATCAGTTGACAGCAACAACAGTCCAAACTGGGTAGCTGGGGCCCTGAGGTGGATGGATGCAAGCAAGCAAAGCTGTTGAGAGATCTGTGTTGGAAGGTGTTGCTGAGGGGGCCGTGCTCTTGTGTTTGCAGACAGCTGTGAGGTGCTGACAAGCTGGGAACAGCCTTGTAGGATCAGATTTTGTCTCTCTTAGTACCTGGGAGTTGCCTCTTCAGGATCTCGACTTCCTACACAGCAAACCCCAGCTCTCTAGGGAGTTATACCTCTTCCACTTGCATGAATAATAATCTGCAATAGTGCAAATGCTGTGAGAGGAACGGTCCTGGTGCTTGCACAGATCATAGGTTACTGCTTAATCACTCATAAACATCCAGCTGGTTAAATAATGGAAACTCTGTAATATTGTAATGACTTGCACTATTAAAAATGAGCAAATGGCAGCCAGCCTGTGGCAGGGTAACTCATTGCTGGCCTGAGGCAGGGTTTCTAGATTGAGCTGCAGAGATGAAGCTGCAGTCAGCCCTCGTTGCCGAAGGTTTTAATGCTTCCCCGTGGCACTTTGCTCTGAGACACCTCTGGGCACTGTCGCTCACACGTGGCTCACTGAGAACCTCTTGCCCTGTCCTTGTTGCTCCTCTTGCTGACCATATTTCAGCCATTATGTGCTCTTTTTGGCAATCACACCGCAGTGCAGCAGAAGCCAGGAACGGCCTCCGAGGAGCGGCTGCTGGCCCCAGGCTAAGACAAACAAACAATCAGAAGGGGCTGTGTCGTTAGAATTGGATGGAGGAAAAACAGCAGGTGAAAGAAGGGGGTGGAATGACAGATATTTTAATCTCAAGTTATTTGGTGCTACCAGCAATGGCTTCCTGTGCTGGGGTTTTTATTAAAAAAAAATATGTCCTTATCTTGCATGTCCATCCATCTCTCTCATCATCCAGTGTCTAAACTCTGATGGTCTTTAATCCCTCTTGTATATTCTATCTTTCTAGCATTTAAGCAAATAAATATAAAATTTTGGAGCTCTGGAGGTTTAAATTGGCTTTCAGAGGGGAGGAGTCACATCTGAGAAGAAAGAGGGGAGATATTACCTGGTGTTAGTCAAGTTTTTTTGATTTTTGCATTGCCCTGGAAATAGCTGATACCAGAGCAAAGTTTTTGGAGTAGATGTATCTAGGCCTGACCCTGCCTGGCAGTTTTGTTTCCGTGCTGATTTTGGATTTTCCATGTGCAAATACGATGTTTTAGTAGAAACCAGGCATGGTCTGTGTTAATCCCTTGCCTTGCACTTGAACGATGTGGGCCAGGGTCCATAAAGTCAGCAGTTAAACCTCTGCTTTAGGGGCACCAAGGGCAGTGTGTCTAACCCTGATTTTCCACGGAGGAGTTTGTGTCTGTGGGGAGATTTCAGAGGGAGCCTTGGGGAATGTAGGGTTGTGTAAATGAACACCTTGTCACCTTCTTCTTGCCTGTAACTCTGCCCTTCCCGTAAGAAACACTCTGGGCATTTGATACGGAGCTGATCTCAGAAATACCTGTGTCTTCTTCCCTTCTGCCAGATTTTGACATCCCCTTCTGTGAGAGGTTTGGGAAAGGTGGGACGTTCCCGAGGCAGTACCATCTCTCCCAAAGTCGCAAGGACTACAGTGACGGTAAGGAAATGGTGGGGGTCCTGGGAGGGAGGTGATCAGCTCCTGATGGCTTGTAACAATGCCTGGGACTGGAAAGCCTTGGGAAGGAGAGTTTCTAATAAAGGGAGAACCACCAAGTAATTTGGGATTCACTTGTGTATTCTGAAGGGCATTCTCTGTGAGACCTTGCAGCTCTGCCCTTGGGAAGTGCTGAGCATCTACAGCCTGTCCTCTGCTTACACCTCCTCTTTTAATTTAGCCATGGGGATGACTGGCATTTCTCATCCCTGGCAGTATCAACCTTTCTACTCCCCTAAATTGCTTTCTTTTGAGGATGTTTTTTGTGACCTTTACAGCAGGTTTCTCACAGAGCTGTAGGAAATCCCCAAGCAATTTCAGGGTAGCAGTATCTGTTTGCTTCTCTATTTTAAGCTGGTGAGCTCCGAGCTTTGGGGACCACTCCATCACCTTTTTCCTGCTCATTCTTTCACTGTATGACACTGCAAGTAGTGGGAGGCAAAAATTCCCTTGGGAAAAATGTACTGAGGACATGCAGAGAGCATATGGAGCTTTCCAGAATGAACTTCATCTCTCACTGACACCCCTGTGAAAGCAGGTCTGGCCCTGCTGTGTGGTCATTTGCATGTGGATTTAGGGGATGGCAGGGATAATTTGCAATGTAAATCCCTGCCTGTTCAGTGTTTAATTGTGATTAACAACCAACAAACCTCCTTGATGTAATTAAACTGTTGCAAACCCCTCTAGAAACATCTGCATTAGATGTAATGCCTGCTGTTATCAACTCTTAAATTGAATTTAAAATCTTCACAGGGCTCTGCTTCAGTTTCATTACACTTGCTTTGTTTAATTTGAAGAGGTGCTGATCTGGGCAGTGACGTGAGAAGGTGGTGACAGGTGGATCCAAGCTGGTCCATGTGTTCTGGCTGTAACTTTCCCCCTTTTCCCCTACAGGCCGGAGGACTTTCCCCAGGAGTTACTTCCCACAGGAGAACCTGTTTCAGCTTGTCCCTTCCAGCAGAACCAAGAGCTTTACCGGGGACAGCAAGCTCAGCACCTTGCAGTACGACGAGTACAGGCCCAAGTGTTGGAACAATTGCGAAAAGGGTCTGCAGGTCTTCAGCGCCTCCCCTACGAAAGCCAGGAACTGTGAGTGAACCAAACCCCAGAGTGCCTGAGGTCTCGGTAGAGCTGGGGTTTGGCACAAAAGTGAGTTACTGTGACCTGCCGAGTTACTGGGCATCAGCTAAGCCAGCCATGGGTGAACTCTGATCGCACCCCCAACATAAAGCACGTTGCACCAGCTTCTGGCTCATGAGAAAGGTTCAGTACAACACCCTGTGTCTTACCTTGGCCTTGGGCTGAGAGCTGTATGGGGTCAGCTGGTGTTCAGCACCGGCTGGGTTGCAGATGGTTGCTTGTGTGTTGGACTGTCAGTGTGGTCACACAGCAGAAGCTTCCCAGAAGACTTGGGATGTGGGAGCAAATGCATCCAGAGTTTCTGTTCTTGGCTCGCATTGCTGTCACCCCAGCACCCAAAGATGGTGTTGCAGGCTCCTCTGCTATTGTGAGGCTGCCCATGGTATAGAACCTGGTGCATTTTGGGCCTGTTTAGTGATGGAAAACATCCTAAGAATGACCAGTGAGATAAAACTCGTTACTGGTCCCTGCCTGGGTTGCTGCTCAGCCATCCTGTATCCTGCTGAACACTCCCACAGCAGGAGGGAAATTCCAATGTTGGCTAAGAAAACAGTTTTTAGAGGAAAGACTCTTAATGAAAAAGGGCTTTTATGGGATTTGTTTCTGCTTTATGCTAATGCAGACTGGGAGGCGTTTCTCCCACACCAGTAGCACCAGTGCAGTTAAAACTGGTTTGTCCTGGGAGAGAGTGGCTCACTGACTGCCCTGCACTCCGTAGTGCCAGGTGGGCCCTGGTGCTGAAGTCTCCCTGCTGCACTCTTCTCTCAAGCTTCTCCTCTCTCCTGTAGCCCTGCAGGCACCTGTGAACTGGAGGCTGGGGAAGCTGCTGGGAAGAGGAGCTTTTGGGGAAGTTTATCTCTGCTACGATGCTGACACTGGGCGGGAGCTGTCGGTGAAGCAGGTGCCTTTCGACCCTGACAGCCAGGAGACAAGTAAAGTGAGTACAAGGGCAGGGCTGTTCTGAGGCACCTTGGGGAGCTGTGGGCTGGGGGCTGAGGACAGACATGTCCATGTCCCTGGAAGGCAGTGTGTGGAGACAGGGTGTAGTTTTCCCTCTCTGGAATAGTCCTGAATGGCTCGTGGCACCAGTCACAGCGCTCTGGTGACTTCTCTGCCTCCCAGTTCCTTGGTCACATTGGCCTGCTCTGTCTCAGGTATCAGCTCTTGCAGGTCTGTCTGATCTTCCTTAATTTTGTCCTTGCTCCCTTCACCTTTTCCCCATTCTGCTCAGTGACTTCATTGAAATCTTTCCAGAAAAACTCCTTAAACACAAGTAATAATAAGTTCACTTGTCTCAAAGACAAGCCTTGTCTTTCTCCTTGCCTTTCTCTTAGGGCAGTGGTCCTCATTTCTGAGCCTTGTGTGGCCAGTGTCTTCGTGGGCAGCTTCACAGCTGCTACAAAAACTATGCTCAGCATGGAGTAGTGTTTCTGTCATATTCCCAAAGACAGCATTCCCTTTCATCAGGAAGCCTGTCTGTTTTGTTACAGGAGGTGAATGCTTTGGAATGTGAGATTCAGCTGTTGAAGACTCTCCGTCACGACAGGATCGTGCAGTACTACGGGTGCCTGCGGGATCCTGAGGAAAAGAAACTGTCTATCTTCGTGGAATACATGCCAGGGGTAAGCGTGGTTCCTGCTAGAGGTTGTCCTAAGTGGCAGAAAACAGATTTAGAGTGTCCTGGACTTTGGTGAAATTTGAATCCAGCTGAGCTGCTGAATAGCTGATGAACCAAACCAAAGCAGCGGATGCATCCCTAAGGCTTGGGAAAGCTTAGGATGTGAGTCGGATGTCATGGTGAAGCCCCTCAACAAGCCCTGGGTGAAGTGAAAAGCCTTGCAGGCAGGTTTTAGGTTTGAATCCTGAAGCAGGGTGTGTTCAGAGTCTGGAATCTGAGCTTGGTGAATGTGGGACATGATCCAGATCTTGCTCCAAACACTGTGGCCTGAGCCCATTCTTAAGTATTTACTGCAAATCCCTGCAGGAAAAGCTAATAGTACAACTGTCCACCCACAGCTGTCACCAATTATTTGTGGCTTTCAGCACGTTTGTATTAAAAACAGTGTTACTCACTTAGGTCTTCTGTTGAGGACAGAGCTTTCTGTGGGCAGCATTATCCTCTTGTGCAGGACTGGCTTCAGTTTGTGGCTTTGCTGATTTAGGATGAAATAGCCATGGGGATAAAGATCAGAATGCTTTGAGGCAGTTTAAGCAGGGGCTGGAGAATGTACATGGATGAATTGAGCATCTCTTTGTGTTTGGGAGCTTGTGAATTACATCAGCTGTTAGACTGATGGTGTAAAACAGCATAATGGTATTTACACTGCTGGAGGATGTGTTGTCCTAAGTCCCTCCTGTCCAGCTGTTCCCCAGAGTGTGGGAGAATGAACCCTTGTTTATACAGAGATTTATAAGGCCAGAAGGGACAATTAAGTCATCTGGTTGCAAATAATTTTGGTTGTTAGTAAACATGCTAGAGGCTCTCCGAACACATCTTGCATGTGAGTGATCAGGTGGACTTCCACGCCTCTAAGTCCCTTCCAAGCCCTGTCCTCCCTCTGTCTCTGTGGGCATCTCGCCTTCAGGCCCTATCACAAGGTGTGGACCCAGAGGAGTAAATCCCGGGAATTCCAGCAGTCCCCTTGCTGCTTATTCTGCAGCGTGCTGATGTTTGTTGGTGGCCAGGAAACCAGCATTTGATGCTGGGGCAGTGTCCAGCAGGGCTGGAAATTCAGTGTTTGTTTTTTTTAATGATAAAGCCAAGCTCTGACCAAATACAGATTGACTTTGCTGCTGCAACAACAGCTTGTTTCACAAAAGCAGCTTGGGGCTCTGGTTTCCAAGGCCAGTGGAAGTGAGGGAGTTCCCAAATCTTGCAGGACAGCAGCTCTGCAAAGCTGGGTCTGGCCAAGCTTCCAGTTTAAGGCAGTCAGCTTGGCAAAATCTTCATGGGGCCAAGTTTGGGTGCACCCTTAGTCTGCCATTCTTATGGTGGCCCCCAGTTCATAGCTGACTCTGTAGTTTCTGTCCTGCCCATAAGTTATTTTTTTAAGCTATGCTTGGAAAACAGAATGGTCCATTTGACCACAGGCCTCAAAGAACCTGTTTCCCCTTCTTGTTTGATATCCCCTCATCAGGGTGAGGGAGGGCAGGATAAGAAATCTATTTTGGTTGTGATGAGGGAACTTACCCTGCATACAGGTTATATGAGGGGGTCGTTTAGAGCATCTCAGGTTGCTTCACCAGTGCTGAGAAAGGAAAAGGAGAGCCCCATCCACAGGATCACCACCAGCCTCAAAAGAAGCCAGAACAGTAGCTGGGCAGAGCAACAGCAGAGATGGGTGGATGTGGAAAAGCTAATACAGTTTGACGGGCTGGCTTGGAGCAGAGCAGCCACTGTTCCCAGAACAGGACTGGCAGTCTTGGATCAACCCCAGAGCTGCAGGACAGGCAGAAACAGGATGAGTTTCCCCTCCCACTTCCCAGCTAACTTGAGTAATGGAGATAGAGCTGAGTGTGAACCCCAAATCTGCCTCTGGTTCATCCCTGCTAAAAAACCCAGCTCTGATGCAGTGAGACTCATCCATTTACAAAAATACAGCTAAAAGCAAGGGGATCAACCTCCTGCAGATGATAAATGTCTGCACCCCTGCTTCCTTTCCTCTTTGATCAATACAATCAAACCAGTCAGAAATTCAAGGACTTGCAAATTGTCTACCCTGGGTGGTCTTGTTGGAGCAGTCCTTTGTGGGGCTGGTTGTCCCTCATGGCTGTAGGTGCTCGTTGCTGTGCAAAATTTTGGGAGGAGGCTTTCAAAGACTGACTCATTATCTTGGCCCTAAAGAACTGTCTCTCTACAAGTCCCTGAAAGGAGATTGTAGACAGGTGGGAGTTGGTCTTTTCACCCAGGTAACAAGTGATAGGAAAAGAGGAGATGGCCTCAAGTTGTACCAGCAGAGATTTAGATTGAAACAATTTCTTCAGTGAAAGGGTTGTCAAGCATCAGAACAGGCTGCCCAGGGAAGTGGTGAAATCACCATCATTGGAAATGCTCAAAAAACCACATGGTAACTGTCGCTGTCACCACCAAGGACGGGTAGAGAAACGACACGGAGTCCAGGCTCAGGGATAAACGGAAGCGCTTTAATAACCTTTCCAAAAGCTTTTATATGTTAGTTCGCCAAAGTGTGTTAAATGGCATAAGGTAATTGGTGCTTTAGGCCATCCACCCCTTGAGGGGATTGGCCAAATTCTAAGATACCCATTCCAAAATATTTTTCTAGTTAGAACCATAACAATACTGCAAAACAACCTGCAGGCGCAAGAAGTTTACAAAGCTATAACACTGTTTCGAACAGCCTGCATGGGAAAGGCAGAGCTCTCACAAAATGCTGCAGAGAGCTGAAGAAATTCCCTGCTGAAGCTTTTTCAGTATCCATAGGTAACCACATGGCAGTGCTGGGTTAATGATTGGAATGGATGGTCTCAGAGGTTTTTTCCAACTGTAAAAATTCTGTGAATCTAATTAAGTGAGTTGATCTTCTCATTTGAGTTGGAATTCTTCCTCAGTTTCGTCCTTCTCCATGAGCTGTCGGTGACACCCCTCCAACCACTAGAGGGGGAAAAAGGTCTGTGGTGTTGGCAGGAGGAAGTTCTGACAGGCACCAAACCATTCCTTCATCTCCCCAGGGATCTGGGACACGAGGACAAGTCTTCACTCTGTTCAGCACTTAGTGGATTTTTGCTGTTTCTACAAAGAAGGGTTTGGGGTTTTTTTTTTGAGCTGGAAGATAGAGTGGCCCGGAAGGTTTAAGAAGTTGCTGTGACGCGATGGTTCCTCTGGTCCTTATGGTTGGTGCGTGTTGTTTCTCTGCAACAGGGCTCGATAAAGGACCAGCTAAAAGCTTACGGTGCTCTGACCGAGAATGTCACACGGAAGTACACCAGGCAGATCCTGCAGGGAGTCTTCTACCTTCACAGCAATATGATTGTCCACAGGGATATTAAAGGTGAGTGGATAGGACAGAGAAGCTTCTTTCTTGCTCGCGTTTGTTCACCCCAGCCTCCCCCGGCCCCGGTACAAATCCCTGTGCACAGCACAGCGCTGGGATCTACTATCTGAAGTATTTTTGCCCTTGTCCTTCACCAGCTTGAACCATGAAGATCTTGAGCAAGCAGCTGAAACCAAAATCTTGTGCTGTCTTCTCTCTCGAGGGATTACTGTTAACTGCCCTTACGTGTCTAAAAACCTGGTGTAACACAGCCAGGGACTGAGAGGCTCTGGCATTTGGAGAGGTCTGAGGCTCCTTTCTGCTGTCTGTGGGTGGGGAGGATGATCTGTTGGCCCCCATGCGCTGCTCATTTTTGGGAAACCTGCTGAGTGAGGGGATGCTGGTGGGAGTCAATCCTCTTGGAGAGCAGCTGCCTTAGGACAGAAAGATTTGATACAATGCAGAGTCCAACCCACCACAGCCCTTTGGGCTCCCTCCTGCCTGGCTCTTTGCCTGTGCCCTTCCTGCTCTCCTCATTTAAGGTTGCTGCTTCATCTCTTGGGGGTCTTGTCTTTGCCTTTCACCCCAGGTGCCAATATTCTGAGAGATTCTGCTGGAAATGTGAAACTTGGAGATTTTGGGGCCAGCAAACGCATCCAGACCATCTGCATGTCTGGAACTGGGATTAAATCTGTCACGGGAACACCATACTGGATGAGCCCGGAGGTTATCAGCGGAGAGGGCTATGGAAGGAAAGCTGATGTGTGGTAAGGAACGCCGTAAAAACCCCACCACCACTACTTAAATCAAATAATCCTTTTGGGAGGCCGTAATGGGAGCAACAGGTGTAGCTGGTAGTTGGAAGCAGTGCAAAGGATGGAAAATAGGAGATACATGTTAGGATCAACTGTGCAGATATCCAGGGGGAACGTGTTGTAACTAAGTTCCCAAAACAGGAGCACTCAGAATCACAGCTTGCTTTTGGAAGCTCTCGTCTTGTGTGAGTCTCATGTCCAGCTCATCCCCATAACTGCTTTTTAATTCTGGAAAGCAGGTTGATAAAAAAGCTCACTAAAAGAGCTGTTGAGTTTTGGTGGCCCTGACTTTGGGTTCACTAAGCCTGGCTCAGAGGATCTTCAGTGGCCTTCCCAAATCTGCTGCTGGATGTTTGCATGTGGCTCAGGCACAAAGACAATCAAAATCATTGGCTGCTTGTGAATGTTTTGATCTGTGCAGGATGGGCATGTGGTGCCTAGAAGAGCTGGGATAACACTACTAATCTTCCCAATATGAGGAGGAAGCACTGTCTTCACAGTGTGCTTTCCATGGGGTGCCCAAGGAAAGAGGGTCAACAAAAAATAATCCTTCCAAGAGAACCCTGTTTGGGTGGGAAAACCTAGAAAGTCCTTAGCAGGTGTCCATGTACCCTGCACCACCTGCTCTGGCTGATGGGAGGGGAATGTGGTTTAATTTTTTAGCATCATTTATGAATAGAGGTGGCAGAGTATCTCTGCCAAGACCAGGATTCTTGAGAAAGCCGAGGGAAATTTTTCAGGCTCTTTGCTGCTCATCCCACCTGTTCCTTCTCAGATACACCTCAGAGCTTAAGTTGGATGTAGGCAAACATGTTTCATTCTGGCTCAGCTTCCTGGGGAACTACAGGCTATTGCTAAAACTGGGCTATCTGAACCTCTGTGTGGGTTTCCCTTCAGGGGATGCTCCAGTGAGCTTTTATGAGACTTAGTATCTGCCAGTTAACTTAGTATCTCTCTGAGCTTTGATGAAACTTAGTACCTGCCCATTAAAGTAAGCAGAAAAGCCGCCAGCTTTAAGGCAAAGCTTCTGCGTTCACTCCTGCTATGGGAGTGGAAAGTCCAGTGCCAAGGACCTGTGTGACCAGGGAGCTTCAGGGGACCAGATATTCCAGGGATAGGTGCCCGTCTCCTGCGGGTTTGCTCCCTGCACAGTCCCTTCAGGCAGGTGCAGTCCCAGAGCTGGTTAGACTCGAACTGCAGGGCCGCCGTCCCAGTCCCTCACCCTGTGCTTGGCGTTGTTGCAGGAGCGTGGCCTGCACCGTGGTGGAGATGTTAACGGAGAAGCCGCCCTGGGCAGAGTTCGAGGCCATGGCGGCAATTTTTAAAATCGCCACGCAGCCGACCAACCCCCAGCTCCCCGACGGCGTCTCCAGCTCCTGCCGCAACTTCCTCAAGCAGATCTTCGTGGAGGAGAAGCGGAGGCCGACGGCCGAGGACCTGCTGAGACACCCCTTCGTCAACTGCGGGCTCTGAGCCCTGGCAGCGGGGATGGGAAGCGCCGGCGGGAGGGTCGGACCTCACCCGGGGCTGTCCTGACAGTCCCTTCTCGCTCGTTGCTCCTCGGCCCCCGCCGCGCTGTTGGATTTTCAAGCTGCGCTCGGGACTGTTGGCGCCGGGAATTCGGAGCGAGGGATTTCCCGGCCCGCGCGGGTGCCGGACCACGTAACCTCCCTGCCGCCAGCGGTACCGGGGCCGTGCCCCCTCGCCATGGAACTGCTCTCCTGGGGGACGTGTGGCAAGCGGGAAATGTCCCCCCCCAGCACGGCGGCGGTGCTGGCAGCATCCCTGGGACCGGTGGGGGAATCGGATGCTCAGTGGCCATCACCACCTTTCGCAGAGGAACAGGCAGGGCCTTCAGCCAAGCCGGAGGAGATGATCCTCAGACCACAGAGTCGGGGGGACCTGGGCGTCCCCGTTCACAAGGGGACCACCCCCGCTGGAGCAGCTGGCGGCTCCGGCGGGGCGGCGTTTCACACTGTCCTGTGCCTTACGCGGTTACAATCAAGGAGTGATGCTCGGCTCGGATCTGGTGTGAGGATGCAGCAGCCGTGTTGACTTTGCCGTGGCGCGTGTGTGTGTGCGTGTGTGAGTCTGGGAACAAGGGGGTCTTCTCGGGGTGCAGGAGGTCTGTGCCGGGTCCACCCGCGGACGGATGCCCGGGACCCCTGCCACGGGCTGAGGGATGGTTAAATGATGATGGTGGTGTTTAAATGCTGTCGGTGGCGGTGGTGGGCAGGGCTGAGCAGCAGCCAGATTGTGCTGGGAGCCGTCGGGATTCGGGTGGGAGCTGAAGGGAATCTCAGCAAGGACGGCTCTGCTCACAGCCGCAGTCCTGCTGAGCCGTGCCCGTGCTGCTGCGCTGGGGCTGGAGAGATGCCATCGTGTTCTGGAAGTGGAGCTGCAGGGAGAGCCCAGTGGATCTCTGTAAAACCCAAGAGAGTGCCTAAAATTAGGCAGAGGACTGGTGCCTCCTCCTCTGGGTGCCTCCTCCTCCATGCCTTGTGGACCATCCCCAGGTACAGGGAAGGAGAGCATCACTTTCCATGGTGGTGCCCAAGGGAGCAGCTGCAGGACCATGGAGCCTCAGACCGGGAGAGCAGAGCTGCAGCAGTCGAGGGCAGCTGGAAGCAGATTTCTTCCTGCAGTAGGTTTGAAGTTGTAGGAGAAAATGGGCCAGTCAAAAGGAGAGCTGGGCCTCTGACCAGCATTACCCCACGGGAAAACCTGGGCAGGAAGTACACACAGAGTCCCTGGAAGCTAGTTAATTAATTAATCAATCAGATCTTGGGGGGTTTTGGATAAATTAATTGCACCATCCCACCTCCCCCTCCTCTGCTGCATTAGCTGTTTCCACCGACTCAGCAAAGGGTTAAAAAAGCAGTAACCAGGAGGTTCCGTCCTCAGGCCAGTGTGTCAGACACAGGTTTATTTTAATGCTGGTTTCCAGTGAAAATGAAAAGTGTTGCTTAGACTTAAGAGGAAAGTGAAAAATTAGTTGTTTGTGTGAACACATCCTTGAATTCTTCCATGAGGAAGAGATCAAGACTTCGCACCGCCGGTGTGGCAGTGGGAGCACGTCTGTGTCCTCAGCTCTGAACAGAGAAGCAAGATTTAGGAGGTTGCCCAGAGTAGATGTGGATGTCCCATTTCTGGAAACATTCAGGGTCAGGGTTGGATATGGCTTGGAGCAACCTGGTCTAGTGAAAAGTGTCCCTGCCCATGGCAAGGGCTTGGAATGAGATGAGCTCTAAGGTCCCTGCCAACACAAACCATTTGAATATTTTATGATTTTAAGAGTTATTTCAGTTTTTAAAAAAATAAACACTGTGAGTATTAGAGCAAGTTAGAAGAAATACCTAAAATAATTCCCTATAAATTTGGCTGAAAGCTACAGGGGCTGGTTACTGCCCAGGCCAGGATCCAGGGAAGCTGGGGGGCACTGGTGGAGCAGCACCAGGGATTGTGTCAGTCAGGCACGGTGATGATGGGCAGCTCCCCCTGGGGAGGGGGAAAAGTCTCCATTTGCTGAGGGGAATGAAGAATTTTATTCTGTGAATAGGACCAAATCCATGAGTCTGGTCAGTAATATGGGATGGATGGAAACAAACGCAAGGGAAAAAGAAATCAGTGTTGTCTGGGAATGGGTTTGGCAGAAGAGGGTAACAAAGTGTGTGCTCACCAAAGCTAAAAAAAAAAAAAAGTCAAAACCATTTTTAAGCTGTTTTCTCTTCTTTCATTGAATCTGGTTTGGGTTTTCTCAGCCTTTCAGTGGTGGGTGGGTGTTTTCCTTCTTTCCAAAGATTTGAGAGCCAAAGGGGGCTCCTGGCTGCCCCAAAAAGCTCCCAGGGCCCTCAAACCACCTAAATCCTCCCGTGGATGGATGTGGCAAGAGTGAGTGTGAGTGTGAGTGTATGTGTGAGTGTGAGTGTGAGACACTCCTCAGGTGCCTTTGCCTTTCTGGTTTGTAAAACCCTTGCAGTGTTCTGATGTACAGAATGGAACTGGGAAAAGCGAATGGAATTATTCTGCCATGTAAAGTCATTTTTTGTTTGTTTGGTTTGTTTTTATTTTATTTTGCCTGTAGCGGGCCCCGCGGCTTTCCCTGCGCGCTGCCACATATCCATGGAGAAATTAATTCCTCTTGGGGGGTGGACTGGAGCAGGACATTGGAACAGGCTGTCCAGGAAAGTGGTGGAATCACCATCCCTGGAAGTGTTCAAAAGGCGCGTGGATGTGGCATTTGGGGATGTGGTTTAGTGGTGAACACTGTTGGGCTCGATGATCTTGGAGGTCTTTTCCAACCTTTTTGATTCCATGATCCTACATTTCTATTGCCTGTCCCCTGCTCACCCGTACGGCCCCTTTCCAGTAGGGCAGCTCCCAGCATGGGTGGGGGGCACAGGGGGCACTTGGTTGATGCCTTGGGAGGCTACCTAGAAACAGAGACCAGGCAGGAGTGAGGGAATAAAGGTGGATATTTATTTGAAAGGCCTTCAAAGGTGCACCCTGGGGAGCCAAAGGCCACATCCAAGCTGGACCCCAAGATGGACCCCGAGTCACGAGTTCTTCATGCTTTGATAGGTTTGGCTCATTTGCATATCAGCATAAATTCGCCAATTCAAATTTTAGCTAATGATGGAATTCCTTCAATTTCTCCACCTCTCCAGAGGCCCTGGTTTACACCTTTTGGGCCCAGGACAGCCTAAGTGTCCTTGAACAACGAGCTCGGAGAGGCTTTGTTGTGTCTGTCTGGCGTAAGAGAGCAGCAGCCAACAGGCTCCAAGAAACTTCAGAGTTCCACACTGGGCAGTGCAGGATTTAAAAATATAAAAGCCAGAACCTAAGGCATCATGGTGTGGCTGTCCTGGGGGCAGCGGGGCCAGGGAGTGACAAGAAGTTGATGGTTCCCCAGGATCTCTGGAACAAATGGGTCTGTGCAGCTCTGACCCAAGGGCTCTGCGTGTCCCTTTGTCCTGACATTCCACCCTGGGCTCTGAACGCACAGGCTTTTGTGCTTCTAAACCTAATTTTAATTTATTTTTATTTTAAAATTTTGGAGTTCTTTTCTTTATTTCTATTTCCTCTTCATTCTCCCCCTTCCGTCTTCTTTCCCTCTTTTCTTTCTCCTTTTCCTTTTTGCTTTTTTCCCCTTTCTTCCTTTTTTTCTTTTCCCTCTTCCTTTTTTTCTTTTTTTATTTCCCCTCCTTTTTCCCTCCCTTTTTCCTCTTTTTCCTCCCTTTTCCTCTTTTTTCCTCCCTTTTTCCTCCTTTTTCCTCCCTTTTCCTCCCTTTTCCTCCCTTTTCCTCCTTTTTCCTCCTTTTTCCTCCTTTTTCCTCCTTTTTCCTCCCTTTTTCCTCCTCCTTTCCTCCTCCTTTCTTCCTCCTTTCCTCCTTTTTTCCTTCTCCTTTTTTCCTCTATTTTTTCCTTCTTTTTCCTGTCTTTCCCCCCTTTTTTTGTTTGTTTATCTTAGTTGGTTTGTTGGGTTCGGGGACGGAGCGCGGGTCAACCCTGGAGGGGGCGGGGTATGCAAACGAGGGGGCGGGACAATGCAAATGAGCACGCGGTCTGTCCCGGCCTGCTGGATGCAAATGAGAGGGGCGGGGAGAGGCAAATGTCGGGTGACCTGTC
>VZTE01003410.1:188387-231747 GCA_013397775.1 Eulacestoma nigropectus
GGGGCCGCCCCCAGGGCCGTGCCCTGCGCCGGGGGCCCCCCGCCGGCCACCAGCCCCGACGACGTGGTGGTGGTGCACGGCCGCAGGACCGCCATCGGCCGCGCCCGCCGCGGCGGCTTCAAGGTACGGGCCGGGGGGTCCTGCCCGCCTGCCCCCCGCGGGCCGGGGTCCCCTCAGGTGCTGGGCACCCCCTTTGGGAGAGGGGTACTCGCTCCTCGCCTCCTCTCCTCCCACGCGCGGGTGCTGGAGCCCTGCTTGACCCCCAGACACCGCCCCCGAGCTGCCCTGCTCTGGAAGAGTCTAAATCCCAACGTTTTATGATGGTTTTAATGCTGGGGGTGCGTGGCCCCGGTGTGGCAGCGCCAGTGGCAGCCCCCGAAAGAGTCGGCTCGCAGCCCGGGGACCAGGCCCAGTCCGCTGTCACCTGCCCCGTCACACGGAGCAGCCCTTTTCAGGCGGCGTGTCCCTCATCTGCACAGCTTGGCACGGACCTGCCACCCTTCTGGAACCTGCTTCTCCCTGCGTGGCATCCACAGAGTCCTGGGCAAGAACACGGTGCCAGGATGACGCCAAGGGGTGCTCGTTCCTTGTCATCGTTCCAAACAGGTCTCTTCATGCTGGCAGTGCTTCTCACCAGCTGAGGGGTCACCCCAGTTTCTTTCACAAAATAAATTGAGGGGCTCTGTTTGCTGGGTCTTGTCACATAAATCTCTGTAGTTGTGTGATTTTGAAGGCCCTGCAGAGCATGTTCCTATAAATCTGAGGTAGGTAAGAAGGCAGTGTGTGTTACAGTGCCTGAAGGAAACCTGGGGTAAAAACATGCAGGTAATTCTGCTGTGGTAGGAAAACAGTGACCACTGTGAGCTGAGTAAAGCTGCCTTAGGACCCCACGCCAGGCCTCTGAAGTGGTCTGAGGCTGAATTGGTGACAGGGCGCTTACTGGGGTTCACTGGTGGTGCCGATCCCCTGTGCTTTTAGGACACGACCCCTGATGAGCTGCTGGCTGCCGTGATGACAGCTGTCCTTCAGGATGTCAACCTCCGTCCTGAGGTCCTGGGAGACATCTGTGTGGGTGAGTGACAGCCTCTGCCCGGTGAAACTCCTGGTCTGGACAGCTGTGGGGGACAGGCTCCTCGTGTCCTGTGGGATGCTCACAAGTCTGGTGGAGCTGGAAGGGGTTAGTGTGTAGCATTAGGTTTTTGTGCCTGTCCTGTTGCTGGTGGGGCTCTGACCTGGTGCTGGGCAGTACTGAGCTGTGGTGATGGGAACATCCCTGCCTGCATTCCGAGGGGAATGGAGCCAATTGACTGGAATTGTGTCTTTGCACTCAGGGAATGTGCTGCAGCCTGGAGCTGGCGCCTTGATTGCAAGAGTTGCACAGTTTCTAAGGTAAGATCTCAACCAGACAGATTCTTGCTCTCCTCCTTTGGCCATGGAGCAGCACAGAGTCAGAGGCTCATGCACTCCCAGGAATTACAGCAAATCACCTTTTGCCTAGAAACTGGACTTTGATCAAGTGCTCGGAGAGTGCTGATGGCAAAGGGGCAGGGAGGCAGGTGAAGCTGTTTAATCTGTTTGTGCTGCCTGTATTAGGCCTCTGAAAGGGACGTGATGTTTTGTTGGCTCCCAGCTGCACCTGCTGCCTCTCTGGACTGCGAGGCTGCACTTCTCTCTCCTGTGTCTGGTCCCAGAACCATGGATGGGCTCAGATCTTTCTGGCATTGTCCAGTGTTGGTCAATGGCTTGTACTGAGCTGGATCTCAGATTCCAAATATTTCAGACAGTTTCTGTTGCTATTGTTTCCTTCTGTCAATCACTGCACAACTACCACTGTAGAGAGGTGCAGCCACAGCCTGTCATAATTAGGAATATTACAGAGCTTTTCAGGATTTCTGGCCTGGATCAGAGCTCAGGATCTCCAGGGGAGGGCCATGCTTACAGAGGGCATTCTGAAGACAGACCTATGGGGAAACTGCACTTGTAGCCACTTGTAAATGAAGTGTGGAAATTATCTTTGAACTTTGTTTTCCCTTGGTACAGGACCAAATAGATCAAGAAATGGATAAAGTGATCTGCCTAGAACTTGAGGGTTAAAGTTTAATCAAGTGGATTAATGCATTTTTTAGAGCTTTGGGTTGTTGTTGGTTTTCATCACTGAGTCTTTGCCAACACTGGCTTGTTTTCCAGTGGTATTCCAGAGACGGTGCCGTGCTCCAGTGTGAACCGGCAGTGCTCCTCGGGGCTACAGGCCATTATCAACATAGCTGGTAGGTGTTGTGAGCACTGGCATCAGAGTCAATGCCTGCCCCACCCCAAGGGCTCATTCCTCCTGTCCTCCAGTCTCTCTGAGCAGTAAAACAGTGATAATGTCTTGTGCTGGTGGGAATTTTCAGTGTGGTGTTAGAGTTGAATACTCTTACATCCTTGAGTGGCCAAGCTAATCCCTAGAGAAGTAACTTGTTTTTTTGGGGACAAGTTCCACCATCACCTCCATATCAAGCAGCTTCCAGAAGGGTCCCTCCAGTTCTCTCTGGTCCTGTGTTAGTCCTCGGCCCCATCAGCTCCTTGGCCTGGCTCTCACTCTGGCTGGCAGGAGGGTGAGGAAATGCCCCTTTGGCTGTACTGGGTGCTCAGGTGTTTGGAAGCTGCAGCTGGGCTGGAAATGCTTTTGCTCCTGATGACAGTAAGAATATTTATGCACTGCTGTTACAGGTGGCATCCGAAATGGATCGTATGACATTGGCTTGGCCTGTGGGTAAGGAAGTATTTTCATAGTGCTTGCTTAGGCTTCCTGAAGGTAACACTCTGTCCCTCTGCCATAATTAGCTTTTTAACTAATCTCCAATTAACTAGCCTCTTGAAAGACCAGCAGCTCTCTTGGATGAAGAAAATAATGTCCTACCTGTACTAATGGGTGTTCTGCAGACTTACAGGATGTGTTCTGTGCTGTCAGACGAGCTGTTCTGTGCTTCAGTCCTAACATCACAAGCAGTGTTTATTTTTTGGAGGATTTTGTAAATGTTAGGTTGGTTTTGGGGGAATACTAGTGACCACAAACAGAGTGACTTCAGAAGAACGAGTGAAAAAAAACCTTTTCAGTAATCCTGAGGCTAAAATATTGGGTTTCTCTTTTTTTATACGTTGATGGCTCTAATCTTTCATTACTTGTTACTGCACACAGTTATCCTTTAGTCCTTAGGAAAAGGTTTATATTTACAGCTTCTCAGCACCTGCACACACACATTGAGCAAGATCAGGTGTTGAGAATGCTCTTCCCTTCCCAGACTGCTGCAAAATAAAGAGCTCAGCAGGACAGGTGTGTTCCTCTGCTCTAGGTAGAGCACCTGGTGTGATCAGCACTTGTGTAATGCTTTTCACACTTTAACACACTCCTTTCAAGAAGTTGCTTGTCAGTGTCCACCAAGATGTTGTGCTTAAAAGGACTGACAGCCTTTGCACCCTTGGGTGTGCCAGACACTGGGTTTTGTTTTGGGAAGCTCTCTGGCCTCTGCCCTGCAGGGTCCCCCATGAAGACATACAATCCATAAGTTACAAATAGCTTTGGGGAGCTGGGTTTATCCTAAGTCTTACTCTTCCACAGAGTGGAGAAGCAGTGGATGACAACACAAACGACAGTAGCTGGGGTTTCTCTTACTTAAAACCCAGTCCTATGCCTTCCTTCAGGAGCAGTTGCAGCTGAAGTCAATGATAGAGTGTCCCATCTTAGAGCTAGTTTAAATTGCTGATAGCACTTACTACAGGCTGCCTTACTTTCTGCTTGCCTTTCATTTTCCAGGAATCGTTTCTTTGTTATTCTTCATGAGGGTATTTGCGTGGTGCAGAGAATTCAAACCCATTGTAGGCTTCATAATCTAGACTGACCTTACAAAAGGTGATGAGTTTTAAGTGACGGCTTTGTATTTCTGCAGTAAATTTGAGTATCTTCAATGTGTTAATTCATTTGAGGGTCAGAGATTGCACCCTGTGGGATCCATGTCTGAAATTCTCTGTGTTGCAAAACACAAATGGTGCAACTCGCTGAAATCTCTTTGCCATGGTTTGCTTAATACTTCTCTTTTTCTACTGCCAACCTGTTCTTAAGATCTGAGCGGTATTTTTATGTCTGTTGACAATCTCACTGAAAACTCCAGCCCTTGAACCTTGGCTTTCTCATTGTGTTTGAGTACAAATGTGCCAGAATCATAGCAATTCCTTCCTAGCTGTGGAAACACAAGAAATTAACTGCTGACATTGGTATCCTGTTCTAGTGAAACAAGAACCAATTTAATCTCACAATCTGTTTTCATTTCATGATAAGTCTTAAATTGATGATTAAAGAGCTTCTCCCTCAGCCAGTTCCTAATTAGCAGCTGCGTTTCTGTGGGATAATAGGAAAGCATTTTGTCAGGATACTGAGTTTTGATCAGTCTTAATGGAGCAATTCAAAATTTTCTTGTGTTTAGTGTGGAAACAATGTCCCTCAGAAGTGCAAATAACCCTGGTGATATCAGTTCCAGCATGATGGATAACCCCAAAGCTCGAGATTGCCTTATTCCTATGGGGTAAGTGTTTCCCCTTCCCAGAGTTTAAGGGTTTTATAGATGCTTTGTCTCCTCAGTGACCACAGTTACAAACCAACCTAAATGTGGCGAGCTTGGAGCTGTGCGTGCTGGCATCCTTGTTTGTGGTGGAAGATGAATGATGTGAAATGGGCAGAGATCACCAACTCTGATTAAAGATTTTCTTGTCTTAAGCTCAATGGCTTGTTGAGCAAGGAGAATGGATTTGAACCTTGTTCTGGTCCTAGATTTGATTCTGGATTTGCTTCTGCCAGCAGTTCTAAGTTGAGAATGCAGCAGTTGGCTTTGAGACTAAAGCCATTGCTTGTACCTCGTGTGGTCATAGTAGAAGCCAACTGCAGCTCCATTAGATGTGTCCTTGGATTAACTCTGTGATGTTGTTTTCCCCAGAATAACCTCGGAAAATGTCGCGGAGAAGTTCGGAGTTTCCCGCAAGAAGCAAGATGCCTTTGCCTTGGCTTCCCAACAAAAGTAAATGCTTTTTTTGTTAGTCTTTTTGGGTTTTTTAAATCTCTTAGTTAAGAAATAAGTACAGCTGCAAAACACACTGCTGCTTCCTGGTGAAGTGCAGCCTTTGTGTTGCCTTCCAATCCTTAACAGTGAGCAAAGAAGCTTGAGGGGGTCAGGCTGAAATTCAGTGCCTGTGCAGGGTTGTGTGGGATGAGGGAATGAAAGTCCAGAGCTGTACTGGGATTGTGTGACTGATCTCACACAAGTATCGCTGGGCACACGGACCCTGAACAGTGGGTGCCCTGCGTGTTTCAGCCTCCAAAGGTCCCTGCCCATGGTAGGGGGAGTGGAACTGGATGATCTTTAAGGTGCCTTCCAACCCAAACCATTCTGTGTTTCTATGATACAGCCTCAGGGAGGTTTCTGGAATGAGTGTGTGGTGAGGTATTTTCGTAGTGGCTTTGGCTCAGGATCACTGGGACCTGAACGTGGGAGCGGCAGCAGAAGGAACCTTTCCCATGAGGGAATAGTTGAGCGTGGCTGTTTGTAGAGAACTGCTGAGCTTGTGAGAAGAGTGGCTTGTCCTCACTGCAGGTGTTTGGCTCTGAGTGAGTCCAATCCTACCTCTAATAACCTTCCTCTTAGGTTAAATCACTGCCAAAGTCCACTGACCCCAGGATCCATGGGGCTGTACTGGCAGAGCAGTGGCAGGTGATAGGGTAAAGTTTCTGCCATCAAAGAGTTAAACTTGCTTTCAGAGCTCTGTTTAAGCATCAGCTCAGTCCAATTATTTATCTAACACAGGAAGCCACTGCACAGGGTAGTTAACCTTTGAATTCCGGCCCTGCTGCTCAGGGAACTTGGCATGCCAGCCTTTCTCACTGCCATGGAACTGATAACCAAAAGGGTATGTGAATGTGATCCTCACACTCACATGAGGCAAGGGGTGACTTTCTGGCCTTGGTCTCAGGATATTTGTGGAGTTACTGACCTGTCCTTCAGCACTTTACTCTAATTGCTTACCTGGGAGCATTGAATATTTTCATTTTATTGGTAAAAGTGCAAAGTGATGAAGGGGTAAAACAAGCTTTTGGTCTCCAGTTTGTATTCTCTGTGAAGGATTTACCTCTGGAAGGTAAATCTTGTAAACCAGCTCCGCTTTGAAGGCTTTTAAAGTACCCTGTTGATAGGAAAGATTAAATCTACGTGGCTTGACCTAACTTTGGTTTAGTTAATTGTATTCTGCCTGGTCATGGCAGTTGTTGACTACTGCTAGTTCAGGGTTCGTTTATTTTCTTACAGTTGTGATGTGACTGTACCCCTGGACAAATAAAACTTCATGTTGGGGGCTGGTGGTAGCCAGTCAGGCACAAAGGTGTTGATGGGAACAGAACGGGGATCTTGCTCAGAAGTGAGTGATCCTGTGACCCATATTTGGAGACAATGCCCATTATGTTGATGTAGAGGTAAAAAGTTTGTTTTCCCATGAACGGAAATAAGAATTTGCCTGTTGTCTTGACCACCACTCAATGATGATGTACCAAATTCCACCTTAGTTCATTCTCTAACTGGTTTCCTTCACTTTAGTTCTCCTGCAGTTCACCTCCAAAATATTTTAACCTTTCATACTCTTTTTTTTTACCAGAGCAGCAAAAGCTCAGCAGATGGGACTGTTTAAGACTGAGATTGTTCCAGTGAAGACCACTGTTGCAGATAATGATGGCAACAAAAAAACAATCACTGTGCACCAAGATGAAGGGATTAGGCCCTCCACAACACTGGAAGGCTTGGCAAAGCTGAAACCTGCCTTCAAGGAGGACGGAAGCACTACAGCAGGTCAGCTGAGCTGTTATATTTATGTTGTTCCTCTGGTTTACTTGCCTTGACTAGAACAAAAAGGATGTTAATAGATCTCTTCCACCAGGGAATGCCAGCCAGGTCAGCGATGGAGCAGCTGCTGTTCTGCTGGCAAAGCGCTCCAAGGCAGCACAGCTGGGGCTGCCGGTGCTGGGGGTGCTGAGGTCCTTTGCTGTGGTGGGGGTCCCACCCGACGTGATGGGCATTGGGCCAGCCTATGCCATCCCTGTTGCTGTGGAAAAGGCAGGTGAGAACCAGCTCCATTCGGGCAGTGCTTGGCACAAATCAGACTCCCTGCAGGGAGAATTAAGGTTATATTATTCAAGCATGTGCAGCTGTTGGAACAGTGAATTTAAATCCAAAACCTTAAAAGAGGTCCTGCCTCGGGTAGTTGCAATGCTCTTCCCTTGTACTGATGTGTAAATTGTCATTCACTCACCTTTGAGAAGCTCAGGAGTAAATCCCTGCACAGGCTCAACGAGAGTTGGCATGAGGCAAGTGATTCAGTGTCCACTTAGTGCTGTTTTCTCTTCTTTGTTATGACCAGTGTGGAGGGGGTGGGTTTTGTGTTTGGTTTTTGATGTTTTTTCTCTTTACAATTTTGTCATCTTACTTAGGGTTTTTATCACCCTCATTGGGTTAAACAGCTTTTATAGCTGAAGAGCTGATTTAGCCTGGCCTGGCTACAGTCACATGCCCACCTGTAGCTTTATCTTTCACTCTCCAAAAACCCTTCAATCCTTAATCCCTCTGCAGAGAAATCACACTTAATCTGAGGAAACTTGGCAGACTCGGTGACACAGTGCTGTAACTGTGACATTTTGCAGTCTTTAGACACTGCTGTACATAACCTTGTTCAGGTGTAGATACCCCACATGGAGCTGAGGTTCCTCTTTTTTAGATGGAGTAGAACTGGAATTCATAGAGGGAGGCTGTTACTCTCTGATAGAGTCATGAGGCAAAAATATCTCCTTTTAACTCCTGACTTTTCTGGCCCGTAGGTCTGACTCTGAATGACATTGATATATATGAACTTAATGAAGCCTTTGCAAGCCAGGTGAGTGAGCATTGTGTTTGTGTTGCTGCATTGCTTGGCAACTGAGTGTGTTTCAGCCTGGTCTCCAGGTTAAGATTTTTAACTTGTTCCACATACTACATCTTCAGCCAAATGTTAATAACATGTGCAGACTATTTTCCTTTTCCTTCCAATAAAAATGAGCGGGGCATTGCTTATACAGCTTAATATTAGGAAAAAAAAGTCCTCTAAATAAGAATGTAGTTTTTGTTATTGTACCCTCATACCAACTTGCAACATCTGTTTCACCAGGGCTGTGATTTATTGTCAGGTTGTCTGTCTGAATGTGTGTGGGCTCAGTTTGAGATGAAGTGGACAGTTTTAGCTCACTTCTCTGTGCCTTGGATCAGTTCCACTCCTTTCCATTGAGAAGAATGGTCTGGTTGGAGTCAGTCAGGCCTCTGAACTGGAGGAGGAGAGCTGAGAACTAAGGAAGCAAGATCATCTCCATGAAACCATTCCCTGTGTCTTTCCAGGCTGTGTACTGTGTTGAAAAGCTGGGCATTCCCATGGAGAAGGTGAACCCCCTGGGAGGAGCCATAGCACTGGGACACCCCCTGGGCTGCACTGGTGCTCGGCAGGTCGTCACTTTGCTCAATGAGCTGAAGCGCAGAGGGAAGAGGTGAGTGCTGAGCATCAGTGATGGCCTCACACCACAGGCTCAGGGGTAACCACTTTGGGTTAAGCTTTCTCCATCCCATGGATGGGGTAACCATCCCTCTGAGTTGAGCCTTCTCCATCCCTTGGATGGCTTTGAACCTGAATGCCCCGTGGCTCTCCTAGTGAAACAGGAGAGCAGTATGCAGCTCAAATTTATCATATTCTTTATTGTTTTTCCCTGGATGATGTGAACCTGAGCTGTCTTTTTTCTTAATTCCACGTGCTCTTTATTTCAGAGCATACGGAGTCGTGTCCATGTGCATTGGAACTGGCATGGGCGCCGCGGCCGTGTTCGAGTACCCGGGGAAGTGAGCTCCAGTGCTGACAGGACACCAACACAGCTCACTCTCTGCCTTCCCTGGTCATAGCAAGTGATTTGCACTGAAATCAAGTGGGTTCTGGGATTTGTTAGTAGATCTACAAATTTTAGGCAGAAATTGTGAAGTAGAATTAATGGTACAGCTCTGCTAAGAAGGTGAGGAAATGCAAAACTGACACATGGCTTCCTGACATAAGAAATTAGCTCAGCTGAAATTCAACTACAGGCCCTGGCCCTGATGTGGTGATTATGAATTAATATTTTTAATTTAATTGATCTCTTTATTCTGTGAATATTACCAGAGAGAAATAGTTCACAGGACAGTATTTTAGTATGACAAATGGGCAAAAACAGTCACTCACAATGAAGACATTAGTCCACATGAAAAGATTTTTCCAGCATTTTCTTAAAAAACCATTTCGCAAGAAGTTTAAAAGAGCTTGTTTTGAAGCAAAGACTTTACATCCTTTTCTTCACAACTGTGTCTGTCCTAGCCCAGTCAGAAGTTGTCTGTGTCTTAAATTGTCCCTACACTGGAGGAATGGGCTGTAGCTTGCTGCTGTCCGTGGAGCTGCTATGAAGCCTTCAGTGGGGGAAAGTGGAAGGACTGGAACGTAATTTCCACAGGAAATGCCTGAACAGAAAGGTGCTGTTGAATCGCTAGATGCCGGGAATTTGGATGCGGCCATTCCATCTTTTACAATACATGTCTGATTATCAGTTTGTGTGACTCCAAGGACAATCTTGTGCTTAATCATATTTACTTACCTAACATAAAGCAAATTGCAGCATTACAGTTACTGCAAGCATTACATGAACATCAGTGATAGCTCAGTCCTTCAGTGCTCATACAAACGTGTTCCATCTTGTGTCTTTTGTCATCCCTTATTTCTTCTCTTGTCTGAACAGGAAGATCACTGAAACTCAGCTTGAAAAAGAAATGTACTCATCCCTCGTTTAAATTTGTAACAAAACTGAAGTTCTTTGTCCTGACTCTTGTTTTTGCACTTAAGAATACAATTGGGTTCTTGCAATACATTTGTTTCCTTTTTATGATGATTGTTAGTTGAAGGTCATGATGAGTTGGAGCTCTTCAATATTTTCACAATCCCATGCTGTAGCCTGTCTCACCCAGCAATCACACAGGCCAAAAAATGGAATTATTTAGAGGGGGTAAAGAGGCATTAACAAAAGCCTTTTATTTAATGGGAGTGGAAAACTTAACAGACTCAGAAGTGGGAATTCCAGTGACCTTTAGCTAAAATAATACTAAAATAATTTAAAGAGAAGTGCGAGTAAATGGGAACCATGTGGGGGGAAAGAATGAAAAGGAAGAAGGGTTCCTCCCTCTGTCGCTGAAGGAGATGTTCTCAAGGCCCAAGCATGATGAAACACACAGGTTGGTAATTTTCCAAGGAGACCAGGGAAAGTTGGCTCTTCCCCTTTTCATGTAAGGCACTGAGAAAACAGCTTGGGGAATGCTGACCTATTCACCAGTTCTTGCTTTTATTGGGTGTCCATGTCCATTTTAATGTCAAACAAATAAATGAGGCAAAACAAAAGCTACTTTAAGGTATGAACAGTCTTTAGCTGTAATTCAAGGCATGCTGGGCTCTGCAAAGGGCTTCAGCCTGACTTACACAGCTGCTTTGCAATTTAAACCCTTGTTCTGTGACTAAAGCTAAGCTTATCACAGCAATAAAAGTAACGGTACAGAGTGTGATTATGACTGGTTAAGGTACCGTGAGAATTTCTTTCCTCATAACCTAAACTTTAATTCTGCTAAAATTCCAGTCCCTACTAAAACAACAGCAGTAGATGAAAATACAGGCTCAGCTGATGGCACATCTGCATCCAACCTGTTACCTTGGCATTTGTCCCACATTGTCTTGCTTAATGCACCTTCCCACGGTGCATTCCTCGCCCTCTGAGGTGCAGCTTGCAAGGCTTCTCTTCCAGCATTCCGGAAATGGTCACAGTAGCTTCATAGTCAACATTGCTCCTACAATGCACAGCAAAAAGTTCAGTTACAGCTATGTGCAGTCCTGTGTTTAGAGATGATTTTGTGGAGAAAAAGGGGAGAATGGTGTCCTAAGAGTGCTCCAAGTCACAAGCACAGGTCCTTAATGTTAGTGTCAAGCCCAGGTGAAGATCTCACTTCACAGGGCTGTGTCCCACAGGTGCAGTGCATGGTGTTGGAAAAGAATGGTCAGGTCTGTGCCTGAAGACATTGGATTCATGTTTTAAAGAACAAGAATATCATCCCACTTGTGAAATTCTATTTCAGGTAAATAAATGAAATGAAGCTCTGCTGGGAGTATCACCTGTGCTGCCTTGATGTGAAAACTCCTCCCTGTGACAGACAGAGTTTGAAGGGAAAAGTGTCTGTCACTCCCCTAAGACAAGGGGCAGTCAGTGGAGTCTAGACTGTAAATTAACATCAAAAAGGTTACAACAACTGTAGTTTTGCACTAAGTTGAAGAGCATAATTTGCCCAAGGCTAATGCCACTCAGTGTTCCTGAGACTGTTCCTGTGAAGGACTTCTCTGTGTCCAAATGCTGGCTGTTGTAAGGGCCTGAGGCAAATGCCTGTTCTGCCAGACAGCTTTTGGTTTTTCCTTCTCATAAAACAATTCCCCTGCAGGAAGACCACTGGTTTGGGGAAGTGAATTATAAAAATCGCCTCACACCTTGCATATGTAATTATCTCCTAATGCCACATTGGTCCCACACGCTGCTGAGCTGGGAATTCTGTGAAGCTCCACAGATGAGCTGGCTGCCATACAGCAACATCTTTGCTTTCTGGTACTTCCAGGCATTTTCAGCCATGCTGATTAGCATATTTGTGAGACAAAAAGAAGTGCTTCAGGCATATTCAGCAGAATTCCAGAAAAATTTAGGCAGTCAGGAGCTTGGAGAGGCTTCTGGTCCAGCACACTGCTCTGAGCAGGGACAGCTTAGAGCAGCTGCTCAAGGCTCCATCCCACTGAGATAGCAGTAGCTCCAGTGATGGAAATCACTGGATTGTGTTCCAAGGAGATGAAGTTAGGACAATAATTCAAGTCACCTACAGTTTGCTTCTTGAAATTTCCCTGTCAGCAGTTTTCAGAGCTCACTGAAATAACTAGGATAGGCTTGACTTATTTTAACTTCCTGCCACCACATGATAACCTCTAAAAAATAATTTGTAATGGAAATTTTTTTTTTTTTCCCCACAGGAGTTGCATCTCCCTGATCAGAACAAAGAAATTAAAGTCTTTGGGTCATCATAGAATCATGGAATGTTTTGGGTTGGATAAGACAGCAAAGCTCATCTTGTTCCAAGCCCCTACCCTGGGCAAGGACACCTTCCACTATCCCAGGTTGCTCAAAGCCTCATCCAGCCTGGCCTTAAACAGTTCCAGAGATGGGGCAGCCACAGCTTCTCTGGGCAACCTGTGCCAGGGCCTCATCACCCTCACAGTGCAGAACTTCTTCCTAATCTAAACTAGCCCTCTGTCAGTTTGAAGCCATTCCCCCTTGTCCCATGACTCCAGGCATTTGTCCAAAGTCCCTCATCCAGCTCTCCTGGAGCCCTTTCTCCCCAGAGCCTTCTCCTCTCCAGACTGAACAATCCCAACCTTCTGTCAACATCACAATTTCAGTCCTGTTAACTGTACCTTGCAGCAAAGCTGATCTGCAAAATCTCTCTGGTAGGTGCCTCCCCTTCACGTGCCTCCAAAATGCCTTTAGTTGGGAAGATGGAAAATACTTCCAGGGCCTTAGGCCTTTTCTGTTCATCTGCAGTGGAAGGGGCAAGTATCAAACAAAGCCGTACAAGACCCTTTGTGTGTGTGCAGCAAGTAGCACTCATGGCAACGCACCTCTTTGCTGAGCAACTAATAAATCATGTCTCGCACTGTCAGAGGGTTTCTGTGCATTGTGCCCAGCCTCTGTTTTCATCCTCTCATCAAGAGCAGTGATCAGTGGTCTCCACGTTGAAATAATAAGGCCCTGATCATCTTTCCTCTGGAGCCTATCTGTTGTTAACAGCATTAGGCTCATGCTCAAACTGAACCCATGAGGAGCTGCTGCTTCTTGCTGCTCCTTAGGACTGATTTATAAATGAGCAGAGCATGTCCAAGAATTGTGAGGGCTGAGAATCAATCTTTTGGTTAGATGTGGAGTAACTGCTGAAATCAGTAGTGGTACAATAATGTCAAAAAAAGGGAGGGGAAAGAGAGGGGGGGGAAAAGCCCACAAAAGTGAGAACAAAAGCAGACCATACGTTTGCACCCAAGATCATCACATATTGCCTCTATATTGAGTGAGTGCATGCAGTCTTAATAAAAACAGTGAATAGTGAAACTCTGTAACAAGGAAATCAATTGCAAAACCAGAATACCCAGCAAAGCAGTCCAGTAGGTTCTGCAGCCACTCCTGTTATACAGGAAGACATGTTCTGTCTTGGTCTGTGCTACAAAGCAGGTCTGGAAATCAAGCCTGTCACAGGAGAGCTCCAGGACTGGAACAGTGAGGTAGGCAGTCACTGGGACCAGCTGCAAAACAGAGGAAAGGGAAAACAGAATAAAACCCACCTCATTTTTATAGAGCTTTAGTAATTCCTGCTCCAGCTGGATCATTCTTAACCCCAACCACTGAATCAAAAATCATTGTTCTGTACTCTTTTGTAACAGAGTAAATTCCCATTCCACAGCCTTGAGTGAATTAAGATGTTGCTTCTGTTACTGTTTTGGGACAGGTTTTCAAACCACACACTGTGGTCTTAATGAACTAACATGGAGTAAACGTTCTCATTTGTTTTTAGGGTTTTCTGTGGAGCTGCAGACATTACAGCATCTCATGGTCCCTCAGGACTGTATATGGCCCACTGTGAGTCATTCAGTTTGTGCAGATTGCCCAAGATTATGATTCAGTTGACTGTATCTTAGATATGGTGCTGAGTTTTATACAGGTCACTCCTCAGAAATACCTGGTATGAAAAGAAAACAGAAGTGCCTGCAGTGTAGTGGGGCTGCTGAAGGCTGGGAAGGGGGATATAGATTTCTGACTGGAAGAGATTAGTCTTTAAATGCACGTGGGCTTTGACCACACCGCAGGAGCTCAACAGATTCAGGAGCCTTTCCAGAAGCCCGTGGGTGCTGCAGGAGGCAGTGCCTGGTGACTCAGGCATGGCTTGTTCACTGAGACAGCCCTGACCCCTGTCTCAGAGTCATCCTGTGACTGGGCGTGTGGCCCTTTGAGTGTCACCCGGGCTGCCATGCAGAGAGTTGGGGTACCAGCACCAGGGTGTGACCCCAACCTGCACTGCCCACCTGGGAGTCACCTGCAGTCTCAGCAGAGAGCAACCCCACAGCCATTTACTGTACCTGGATGAGCCCATTTAGTCCAGAGGTGCCTGTAAGTCAAGGCTGAGTAAACCCGAATCAGAGTCAGAGATGCTGCTGCAAGAGCCCTTTCCCAGGGCCCAGGGATCCTGCTCTGACCTTACCTGCGTAGTGTAGTTACTGTGCTCAATGACCAGATTTTGACTGAACTTCAGCTTTCTCTCTCCATTCTCCAGCTGGAGCACTTGGAGTCCAGGAAGCAGCTGGGTCTCTGGCAAATGTTGATACCTAAGTAACTCCAGAGTTGTGTGGAATGACACTTTCACCTGTGGGAAGAGGAATTCCGATGACCATCGCACAAGACGACACTGTGTGCAGGAAATCCAAAGTACACATTGCACAAAGGCCCAGGCACACATTTTCCCACTGGAACCCAAAGGTGTCATGCCAGCAGCCAAATTCCCACTGGAACAAAGCATTATAATTAAAGCAAAATACACAGCTATTTCCTATGAATCCAGTACATGGAGATGGAGTGTAAAGGTGAACAGCTGATCTCTGAACCACAGGGGAGAAACAATTTCTACCAAGCTAAAGGTTTTGAATTTCTGAGGGTACAAATACCATATTCCCAAAGCTGTTTTAGACATATAAATCCTCTTTCTTCTCACACGTGCAGTACTGAGATGTGTGTGTCTCCAAGTCAAAATGAAAACAGCAAGATGAGAAACACACTTCAGAAATGCAACAGTAACTGATTCTTTGCAGGTTACCTCATTCTCTACTCTGGGACTTTGTTTCCTTTAATGTAATTTATACACCCAAAACTAATCAAATTTTCCTCTCCTTGCACTGCCTGCATCTAATTTAAGGAAATTAGGGAGGACTGCAGTCCTTAGAAATCTTTTAATTTGTCCAACATATATATGGCTATTGATTTAGGTGAGCTCCAAAACCCACAGGGTTATCTGCAGGAGTTTGCAACAGGTCAGAGTTGATGGGAAAAGCACATGAGGAACAGAAAAAGATTATTTGTAGAGAAAATAATCTGCACCTGCAATATAGCAGGCAAAATGGCAGTAATTAGTATTTTCTAATACACCACTATTTCCCCTGGAAATGGGAGATTTCTATGCTGGTTGTGTTTTTCTGTGGTTCATCTGGGCCACACTAACACACCAATTACTAAACTCTCTCTGTTCTGGCACAGGACTATTATTTTTGAGCCTACCAGCATGTTTTGCTGTGGATAAAGTACATGTTGCGGTTGCTGGTCCCTTTCCTCCTTCTTGCTGTGGGATGTTTTGGTGCTCTTTCTAGGCTCTGTGCTGGAGAGGCTGAAGGGCGTAGAGAGCGTAGACAGAAAGAGCCTGAAGTACAGAGGAACCTTGGTACAATTCATGAGTTTCAAACTCTGAGTAATTACTGAATCTGTCAAAACCTGGGGGAGAAATGATTCAGAACTGGTCAGTTTTAACTCCCTGGAGAGGTTTGTGTTGCTCTGTCTGGTCATGGAGCACCAGCAGGGATATGAAGGATTTTACCCCAAAGCAACCCAGTATTTTCTACCTGTGTTATTCAACATTTCTTGAGTGAAAAACCAAAATAAAAGTAACATAAGAAAGTCTAAGTTTTTGAATTTCAAGGGTCACAGAAACTGAAGCGACTCGTTTTGCTATTGGACCTTTATGTCCTGAAAATCAGAACTTATTTTTCTACTCACAAACTCCCCTACAATGAAAGAGAAAGTTGAATAAAACAGGCATTGTCTGAGCTCATCTTCTCTTATTCCTGGCTAATACATACTTGTAGTGCTTTTTTTGTTCCCTATCTTGTTATGTGCAATATAGAAAATGAGGCTACTGGTGATAAAGATGCATTTTCACAGCCATGTGCACACAGCTCTGAATTGTCACAGCAGCACAGCAATACAAAGCAGCCAAATACATCAGTGTGGGAAATACTTACTCCATAAAAAGGCCTAGCAGGTAGGAGATCACTCGCCACTGAATAAAACACCATTCCTCTGTTGTGATCCGTCTCCACTTCTAACCTGAGTGTGAAGAACCAGGGCTGGTCACAGCCCTGCCCCAGGCTGACCCACTCCATGGGTGCCAGCTGTGAGCACGATGGTACTTACAGGGGGTGCCTCAGGACAGCTTCCACGTGCACTCGTAACGGTGGAGCTTCATAGCCATGACTGCGGCGCACCTTGTTAGGCACCATCCTTGCAAGCTGACAACCACATGGAAACAGAAATCAAGGGTGAAATGGTAGCACTAAACCTGAAATGCTGCTTTGAGCCCGAGAGGCTGGTAGGCAAAACAGGATTCTGCTTGGCAATGTAGTGCCTGTTTGTAGGACATGATGGAACAGCAGAGGCCAAGCAGTAGCTGAACTCTGAATGGCTGTGGGTGATAGAGATGCAGGGCAGGTTTAGATCAGATGTTGGGAAGAAATCGGTGGTGAGGCCCTGGCACAGGTTCCCCAGAGAAGCTGTGGATGCCCCATCTCTGGCAAAATTCAAGGTTGGATGGAGTGTGAAGAAACCTTTTCTGGTTAAAGATGTCGCTGCCCATGGCAGGGGTTTGGAACTATATGGTCTTTAAGGTCTTTTCCCACCCAAATCATTCCAGGACTCTTATTATTCTACATTTCTTTCTTCAGGAATAAGAATTATTAGGGTTGTTTTTATTGAATATTCTATTATCATTCATTCAGTTTACCTTGCACCTTTGCAACCATTCATGTCAGAGAATCGCTGAGCCATTCATAAAACACTACTCAAGCCTCACATCAGCCGTTGTTGAAGAGGAAGTTTCCCAGAGGAGAGATATGCTGTTCAAATTCACACAGGAAGGTGGATGCAGAGCCAGGAACAGGACTCAGCAGTCCTGAGTCTCACTCCCATTGTTAACTATTGTTATCAATAAAACCTGATGTTGTGATAGCATTTCAAACCCTGGGCTTTTGTCTGGGGTCTGCTGTCCCAGACAATGCAAGGAGATGGTGACATTCCCACCCGAGAATGCTTCCAAGCTCAAAGACAAATGCAACAGATGAACAACCCTGGTTAAGGAAGGATGTACAGGATAGCAGGAACAGGACTGTTTACACAGACTGGCCAGGTAACAGCAGCCTGTACATAAATTACAGGAAGGGAAACGATTATTGCCCAGTTACCTTTAGCCTTGCTGTGACAGTCGGTTTACCTTGTTGTCCAGGCTCATGAAGCCCAGCACCACCCCGTCACAGCACAGCTCAGCCTCGGTGTCCGGGAGGACGAGCGGGGTGAAGGAGATGTAAACGTCGCTGCTGCCACCTCCTGGAACCACCTGCGGCCGGGAGGGAGTGTTTAGTGCAGGGACCTGCCGGGGATTGCACAAGAGCCCTCGGGATTCAGCTGCCAAAACTGAGTTGCTCAAGCAGCATGAAATCCCCCGGGCATGGGCTACGCTCAGGCTTGCACGAAAATGCCAACATGTGACAGCAAAACTGACAATTACTTCAGCTGCAAATATCACTGTGGCCACTTTTCAGCATCAACAGAGTTAAAGCACAGACACAGACCAACTCTCTAAGTACACAAACATATGAACACATCTGTTTGTTTTTAAAAATACTCAGTTCTGCCCACTCTTACTCCCTGGCTACCTCAGGTGATTATTCCACAACTTACATACAGATGAAACATTTTTTGAAGACTTACATGTGTGAACTAAAAGTATGTTACAGTTCAGTTTAGTCTTGGCTACTTTTTAATTTTACATGACAGCAGGGAATGTAATCACATGCACTAGCCAGCTGCAGTGGATTTTCTGGGATTTACAGGTGGACTAGATTCTGCTTTCTCTAGCTGAATTATGCAGGTTATGGTTAAATCCTAATATTGCTGCTGGCTACACCCCACAAAAGCTGCTTCCACAGTGAGGCACTTGTTTGTCTGACCTTTCTTAGTCTCAACCACCTCAGAGCTGACTGCAGCTTCATTTCTGTCATAATTTCTTTTATGTAATCTTTAGCTCATTTTAACTTGTAACTGAAACCCTTTGGCAAAAAAAAAAAATTTAAAAATAAAACTGGCACACTGATGCTTTGGGCAACCCTGTCACTCATACCTAGATCTTTCCAATGCTGTCTTTACTTTATGATATTCCTAAGGGATTGTGACACTGTGGCCTGTATTTGCACAACTTACTTGTGAAGCACTGTGGGTTACAATGGTTTATCCAAAAGAGTTGTCTACAGAGTATCCCTTTCCCAGAAGCCTGACTTCCAGCTCCCCATGTTTCCAAAGCTTCAGGCTGGATGGCTCCCACATTCCACCATGCCAACCCAAGTGAGAAGACCAGAGATGCCACTCTGGAGTACAACTAACACTCAACTCCAGTCATCAGTCCACTGCTCAGATGTAGGTTGGACACTTTCTGTTGACCTTGCAAACTCTTCTCATGATCATCTTCAGGACCCCAAGCCTTCCAGCCTCATGTTTCACTGCTTAGTAGAGTCTATCTCAAACCAAACTCAAAACTACCTCCTCCTTCTTCTCTGTCTCCTCTGCCCTGCAGAAAACGTGCTAAATCTAAGCACAAAAAACATGCACAAGCTTACAATCTGCCTTGGAGCAATGGAGTAGGGGCTGTCTGCAGGCACCCCCTCATGAGGTCGCAGAAGTACAGAGATATTTTTCTCTCTTGTAGACTCCTGACTGATGATTTCCTTCTCTTTGCTGTCAGAACCTGGAGGCTGCAGAGATACAGGGGTGGGGAATGGTTAAAACTGTTGCACTGCAAGGGAGGAATGTGTGATGTGCACAGGGAACTGCTGCACTGGTTAGGAAGCATGGCCAGCTCCAGTTTCTTTCTGGCACCAAGACTGGACACGTGGATGTGTCCTGTACATTAACTTTCTCATCCACAGAGTAGCTCTGCAGAAACTGCTCCTGAATTCCCTGGAAAATGCACATGCTTGGGTCCTGCTCTACCTAGAGAAGCACCCAACCACGACACCTCTGGCCCATTATACAAACCAACACTCTGGGGCAGTACTGTTCCCTTTGTGCACAAGAAAGGTTAGAGCTGTCTTCAAAACAACTGTGCATTCTGAGCTGAAGCAGAGAAAATGTGATTTTAGTACTTTTTTGTGAAGCTTTTGCCAGAGAAATACACATATCCTGGGGGATACGTTCTCCCTGTCACTCCCAGCCCCTCAAGACAGTAAATTGCCACATTATAATCAAACTTCCCATGTAATAGATGTTACCATATTCTAACAGAACCAATCTAATTTTAGCACTGGGATAAATACCTCCATATCATTAGCTGCAATTTGAAATCTGCAGGGTAGGTTCTGCTCCTTGACTACAGCACGTGTTGACACCAGAAAGCACCCATGAGAAAAGCAGAGCCAAATTAAGGAGTTTTAGTTATTTTAATTCTTTCATGTAGTAACGGCAATAGTTTGTCAATGACAATATTTTAAATAGTATCTCTTTAGATTTCTTAACAATTTTAAGGAGCGCTAATTGCTTATAGCTCACTCTGGAAACAGACTGCTGATCCCCATAGCCATGTATTGCGTGCTTGACTGGGAGAGGAGCTGACATTTCTTTTAACAATCCAGCTCTTAGTTACAAGTTCTATCTCCTGTTATTGTTTTCAACCCTTCATGCCAAAAAACCCATCATGTATCTCAGCAGCAGTCTAAGAAACAGCCTAACAGCTGACCTCATCTGTGGTTTCCAAAGCTGGATAAATGCTTCCACAGGGAACGGCAGCTGGATCCAACTTTAACACGACCTCTGACTCCGAGGTGCTACCACTTGATGCAGCCTCGTTTCTAGCCATGTCCATAGGAGCAAAAGGGTCTCCAAAGAGCACCAGCAGGTCCACCAGCTTTTCATCATCTGGCTCTTGGTTGTAAATTTCCCAGTCCAGGCGGATGTCTGAACGGGAAAGGAAAAAAGGACATTTACTTCTAGTCAGTGAGAGGACTCATGGCTTAGTTGGTACCAGAGAACCAGGATATCAAGTAACAAATTTGTGTCTGGCAACTGGATTTGTATTAAAGCATATCTCTTAAGTTTCCCATGTTTGCCATACACTAAAATGATTAAGATCTTGCTATAGTTTGGCCACTTTCTATGTCCTAAACTATAATTAAAATAAATTATGAGTATTTTGTTTAAGCAAATGGATTTAGTAGAATTAAAAAAAAAAAAAAAGGTGATTGATTGACTTTGCTCTGAAGAGATTAAAATTCTACTCAAGAGCTAAAAAGACTAAACAGAAGAGCCAGATGATGCCAGTAAGAAGCAGGTAGCACATCTGATTGACCAGGGTTAGTGCTGTGAAAAATTCATAAAAACAGGATGGAAAATCCTGAATTCCCATTTCAATGAGGGAAAACCCAGCTACATCAAGATAGGATGTGCAATTGCATAGTAGCCACACATTGAGTCACTCTCTTATATACTATTATTATTATTTTTGCTAAAACATCTTCATTAGGAAACAAGTAGGCCTGTTAACTAACATGTTAATGGGTCCTTCTACTTTTATTCTCATAAGGAACACAATGAAAGTGTCAGTGTTTGCTGTACAAATATCATCCTTACCAAAGGGAGTGGGATTGTTGAGCCGGACCCTCCGAAGCACAGGGGACCCTCCTGAGACTTGAGTGCCAAACCTGAACAGGGAACCTTGCTGTCAGTACATGCAGAGCACAGAAGTGTCTGAAATCACTGAAGAGTTGTTTAAAAGTGGAAACAAATCTGGGTGCACTGGAGTGGCTCTCAGGTAAGGCATGGCCTACACCGTGAAGTACAATATTGGTTTATTTTATCAGTCTCTTTTTTTTTCCCCCAGTTTTTTCAGTTGTCTCGGACATTTCAGGGTAACCATGTGCAGTACTGTGCTCCCCACAAATCAACCCTAACCCCTTATCCTGCGGTGCCATTTGCTGTATGAGAGGGTTTAAACCTTCCCCTGCCACTGTTGACCTCGGGGCTGCATTTCTCCTGGTCCAGATAAAGGGCCTGGGAGAAACGAGCTATGGATGATGAGAACTGCCACCATGTGCCAGTTTCCATCTCCACAGAGTCAGATGAGGCAGCACTGGGTGAAATTCTATGACTGCAAACCCAGAACAGTGACTGCTGGCAAACCTGAGCAGCCTTGTGTGCAGATTATTTTCTAATTGTGTTAGCAGAGACAAACGCATTGATGTTCTAGAAGCAGATACTGTACTTTGACAGCCACTTTGCTGACCTTCTCATTATGTCACAAGATGGAACAGGTGTGTATTTCGGCTGCAGTCCATTGGTATTTAATTCTCTGATTTCTCTGACAGTATTTTTTACTATACCTGATAATGGGTGGCTCTGGTTGTGGTCCTGTCACCTGCAGGAAGACTGGACAGCCTTTCACAGTCATTTGCATAGGAATTAATTTAGGCTGTAAGTCTCCCACCTATTAAAATGAATTTTTGCTATTAGAATCAAGATACCACCTTAGTTCTCTGTGTTATAAGATGATGTTTTGCAAAGTGATTGGATTTTCAAATATTTTTGACTAGTTTCTTTTGACAGCCTCTAATTCATATGCTAACAGCAACTCTCCTCAGCAGGAGCATGCAATACCTCATGCATTTATCAGCTTTCCTGCTGCTTTTCTACACAACACAATCTATGGTATTGGTAGAGAAGAGCAGTGCACTGGCCAGCTACCAAACAGATGTTATAAATCAAAACTACTCCAGTCATTTTCAAGGCACATGAAAACCTCCCAAGGAATAAACATGTCCTCCCAAAACTAAACAATTGTTCCTTAAATGTCGTTGGAGGTAGTGGCATAGCAAGATCCACCCTGAATTTTTACAGACGTCCTAAAAAACTGAAAAAAGTATTTCTAACAGAAAGGCATCTGGGAAATATAATTGGTGTAAAATCTGCCATAGCAAAACCAAAACCCCACCTACCTTACAGACAAGATTATCCTGGTACTCTCCCCACATGTTGTTGTAAGCTGCTATTTCTATGGTGAGCTGCTGGAAAGCTTTCAGAGTTCCTGTGGAAGGCTGTATATAGAAAGCTGCTCCCTTCCCCTGAGACAGCAGTGCTGCTGCATACTCTGAAGGAGCACAGCAAAGAAGCATTTCATGAATTTTAAGGAAATGGAACAAAGTCAGTCTTTCAAAGAATACATAGGACCATGGTTTTAGTTGCTATTAATCAGCTTAACCTCACTGATTAAAAACCCCTGGGATCGTTTACACAGCTCACATTTATACCTCTTTACCCAAGTTCCCTTCTGAAGTGGGTCTTACTCTGTTTTCTGGAGTTAGTGCTTGCCCAGAATATTTTATAGCAGGACTCCCTTCCAATAACCTGATCCAGGACTCCCTGGGATATGCAAGGCACTAACTGGTTACATGAAAACACATTTTCAATTTGAGAAAAATAGGCTGGGATTTGTGTTGACTGTTCATTGTTCCATTAGCAGCTGCCTGTTTACCTCTGTGTGCTCTTCCATGCAAAGAATTAATTACAAAGAGCAGAGCCTTTCCACATTCTGAGTCACCTAGGCCTGCACGGAATCTGTCAGAACAGCATTTTTCCAATCTTAAGCACTAATTCAACAGCTGAAAAGCTCTGTCTGTGTAACAGATACCAAACTCTGTGGCAAAGTACCAATATGTGCAAGTTTTATTTTGGATACAGAAGACACATCCACACTTCACAGCATTTTGCTCCCATTTCCTCCCTCCCTCAGTCTCATGTGGCTCCAAATATTATCATTTTTTGTACAACACATCAGACATGACAGATGGGCTGTGCTGCAGCTTTCCACAGAGGGGAGGGTATGGTAAAGGGTTTGAGGGAGAAAAGCCTGCTGCAGTGGTACTGGGAAACTGTGTAGGAGAGAGGGAGCCAAACGTTCTGCATGTCATCCATCCTGTGTGCTGGGAGTGTTCTGGGAGTGAACTGTCACTAGAATCACCAGCCTTGTTTCATACTGTTGTTTGCAAGAAAAAGATGAAGAAGAGAGAGAAAGAAAGGGAAGAGAAAAGAGAAAAAAGCAGAAGGGGAAGAGAGAGATTGACCTAATTCTTATACAGTGTGGGCTTTCAAACTCAGGAATAAACTGAGGAACTCAGTAATTTAACAGTTCAGAGTTCACCAGATTCTCCAATTGTGAAAGATGTGCCTGACTGGCACATGTAGTGCTAAACATGGCAGTCAGTTGGCTTTCATCTTCTCTCCACTGAAGGAATTAAGTGCTCTTTTCATACCTGACTTTGCTTTTCTGGCTGCATGTTCTGTCACAGGCCCTCTTCTTTTCACCAAGTAGCTTGAAGAGCGTGAAAAAAACAAATATGATTTCAGGTTTAATCCAGACCTGAATTAGTACTTGAGTCATTATGCAGAACAGCAAGACTCACAGGCAGGCTCTTGGTTCTGGAGGCAGCAAACAGGCACTAAAATACTCAGCTTCCAGTGTGAATGGAGCACTGATTCTAGTGGGATTTGTAAGAATCAGCTGACGCTTTACAACATCTTTGAATGCAACTTCAGACCCAAAGTCCAAAAGAAGCTCACACGGGCTTTGTGGCATTTGTCCTTCATCACTGCCAGAAAAAATAACAGTAGCATTTAGACATGGGTCTTATTTTCTTACGCCACAGACAATTTCAGATTTAAAAATGTGCAACATGCAGTGTGGTTGTGATGCCCCGTGTAAAAGGACCATGCAGCCTATGATTTTTGTCATCAGCATTTTCTGCTTTTCATTTTTTCACTTCTACCCATGTAAGGATTTCTTTGGGGCAAAATTTTTATCATGTATAACATGTCAGGACATATTTACTTCTATGAAAAAATATAAAGATGAGCATGTTCCAAAATACAGTAATCATGCTACATTAGAAAAATAAAAATTGGTCAGATATACCTGGTACCTCCATTGTCACAAGGTACTGAGTAGATGACATGTAATCCCTTCACCTCTCCAGAAATGCTCAGAAAGAGGGGTTCAGCCATGTCTTCTATGTTACAGGAAAGGGTGAGGTCTTTCAGCTCACCCTGAAAAGCAAAGAATCAAGTTTTCTTGTGAATGAAGCATGTAGCAGAGAGGAGAGGCAACCTCTTTAGGATATTTATTTTTTAGAAGTGTGAAAACTTCCCTGGATTAAACCCAGAACAATAGGATTGTGAGAAGTTCTACTGAATTGTTTTCAGTGCATTTTCTGCAGCATCAGAGCTGCTTAGAAGGCAGTACTGAGGTAAAAATTTGTGGCTGTTCCTCACCTTTGTACCTGCAGCTGTCTGTGAGCCTAGAACTGCTCCATTACTGATTTCTGACACAATTCCTATATTCCCAAGTATTGAATCATAGAATCATTTAGGCTGGAAAAGACTTCTAAGATGTTTGAGTCCAAACATTAATCCAGCACTGCCAAGGCCACCACTAAACCATGTTCCCAAGTGCCACAGCTACATAATTTTTAAATACTAACTATAATAGTACTGAACACCTACTTTGAAGCAAATAAATGAAACCTAGGTCTCCAGTGACTGTAATGGGAACTCAGACACCATATCCATAGGGAGATCCTGTATTTAGCTGCATTAGCTCAGCTGTGTGAATGCCCTTGGAAAGCCTGTTTCTGAATTCCTGGAGTTTGTAAGCTCTGCTCCTGTATTTTGCAGACTCTCAGTCCCATCAGCCCCTTTTAAGTTTTCAAATATCAAAATGTCATGAGCCTTGTTGCAGTCAGAAAATCCAATGTCTTTTATATATATATACCATTCTGTTCCATATCATTCCAGATAATCCAAAGTGAGGATCTGCATGCTCCAAGAGGAGTGATAAGCATTAAAAGCAAGTGTACAGGACTTCAAGAAAGGAAGAAAACAGGAACAGCTGAGATATAAAGAGGCAGAGTAGAAACTGCACACCATGTGCACTTCTTTAGTTCTTGCCTTCAACTGTGGTGCCTCTAAAGCAAAGCCATTTCAGAGAGATTGTAGGAAAAAAGAGCACGTGGTTTTGTACACAGAATTTCTTCCTTTTGCCAGATGGAGGTGAGACGAACAGTGCTGCTGTTTTATAAAAGTGCATCAGTTTGTAAACTTACCACAGTGTTAGCTGACAGCTCTATGCAGAATTCCTTCTCTTCATTTGGGCCTAAGGTGCCACTGGCAGGGGAGACCACGACGGAGCACAAAGCTGCCTGGCTTCCAATGAGCTGCCAAATGGAAAGGACATTCAAATCATGCTGATTCTCTCACGTTGTCTCTTCACATCACAGAGGTCCAAAAATACCAAGCTATTCTCAGGCTTAGGACACTTTCAGGCAGCGACACCTACAGTTTAAGACTGGCTTTACAATTCCCTATGGGTGATAAGATCCTCATGCCCACACTCACTCCAAGTAACTTCAGGTGCCCAGCTGAGGCTGCTGGGCTGGGAGCAGAGTCACTGCCACCCCTCTCAGTCAAAGGCCTTTCCAGGGTGAAGCCAACTTATCTACTTATCTGATATCAGCACACATTCCCAGCTGTGCCCCCCCCCTCCACTATAGAGGTGGGAGAGAGACAATTCTGGTACTGGCACCTTCCCTAAGTAACCAGAAGTACATGGAATGTACCCAGGGCTTCTACTCAGTTGTTCATATATGAACATATCAGAAAAAATACTGTAGATATTCTTCCTAGGCTCCAGATGCTCCAAAGTGTTTTCCTGTAGGTCCTGTACCATCCACATGGTCTGTTAGGATCCCTTGGGCACCGGAGGAACATCTTGTGCTTTCCTAAAAGCACACTGAGTGCTTTTATGTAGGCAACTGAGCTGAACCCTGGATGTCAGAGTAGATCTGAATGACCAAGGTACTGACAAATTTCCATTGACTGAAAAGAGAGTTCAGACCACAGCTTACATACTGACACTGAATTTAGGGCTTCTACTCTGTAAGCTGAACCATCCCAGTCAGAAGGTGAAATTTAAGCAGAATTCAGATACAATTCAAAAGTACCATCATTTCTTTGTTTTACTAAATTAAGTGCAAACTCTGAACTGCCAGGGCACTTTATTTAATACTCTGGTAGCTTACATCCTATGACCCCTCATAGCTGCTCACCCATTCTCCCAGGTATCCACATTCAGCAAGAACATACTGACATCAACTGGTAGTTAATCTTTTCATAAAGACTGGTCAAAAATGGAAGTTCTGCTCCCAGAAAGCCCGTAAACAGCAATGACTACTCAAAAGATACATCAGAAAAGCTTTTAGGAATAGTCATTATTTGTATTTCTACAGAAACTGCAATTCCCATCCCTGCTGTATGCTTCACCCATAAGAAGAGCATTTACCTTTCCCCATAAGTATTTTGTTGGCAGCAGTGTCTGGTTAAAAAGTTTACTGGTTGCTTTGGCAGGAACTCCAGTATAAATTTCAGTGAATACTAGATGACTAGATATCAGGCATGCTTGGGGGGTCTGAACTTCAACAAGAACAGGAAGATGACTGGAAATAAACACACAGATGGTCTATTGTTATTGTTAATGAAACGTGCTAGACATAAAACAGCATGCTGGGAAGAATGCTGTTTATGTTTATTTAGCAATATTAGAAATTTGATAGTTCATTGATAGGTTACACAACTCCACTCTGAGTTTATATTTTTGTTGTAGGAGAGAAAACTACCTGAAGTGAAAACCAGATGTGAATCTCAGGAAAAACAAAGCAAATGCTGCTTTTCTTCCTTACCTTCCTTCTCCATTTTCCACCTCCAGTTCCAGCACTGTCTGGAGACGCTGGCACTGCAATGATGTGAACTGAACTGAAACTCTGCATAGACCCAAAGGAGGTATTTCTCCAGCTGATGGCTCGATGGTGAAGGGAGATACCTGGGCGATGAGAGAGGGAACAGAAAGTTTTTTGACATGTGCAAAGCAAGGGTAAAATGTTGAAGCCACACAATCTAATTAGGGCTTCCAAGTGTCTAATTTTGCCTCAGATGTGTCCTTTCTCTCTGCCCCTCGAGTCCCACCTGGGTTGATGTCAGGAAACACAATGCCAGCTTTGTGAAAGGCTGCACAAGGAGACAGGACTTTGCTTCTGAGAGAAGGGCAGTCAGAGCCAAGGGCACAGCAGGGTCAGCTGTGCATGGACTGACAGGGAATGTGAAGGAGAAGCAATCAGCCTCAGCAGCAGCATCTGCTCCCAGGCAGCAGCAAGGTGCCACAAGTGGGAAAAGTTCTTGGACAGAAGGGCGAGGAAGGAGGGTTGGGAGAGTGGAAGCAGGAAAAGCATCAGCGAGGAGTGGGGGCTCAGATTCTTGTCCCAGATGCTGATGTGAATGTATGGGAGGAGTGTTCAGCAGTCTCAGCTCTACTAAAGCATTAACCTCTTATTTATATCAGCAGCAGATGAAATTACTGTCATTCAGGAAATACTCTGTTTCTCCTTGGATCAGGCTGGCAGGGGATTTATAATAAATGGAAATAGAGAAAAATTGTAAAGAAGCATTTAATCTCAAAAGAACTCATGCACTTATGAAACTATACAGGACTAGTTTTGTAGGAAGACACAAAAATTAGAACTTCTGATAGCTGGAAGAAATATTATAACTCCTAGGGAGAAGGAATAAAATAGCTAAGGAGGGAATACAGCCAGCTGTAGCAATGACTTACCTCTTCATTCCTTTCAGCTAGACAAACCTGGCTTTCTTGCATCCTCCACTGTGCTGGCACCTGACACAGATTTTTAATCTCAAAGGTTCTTGACACAGTCTCACCCTGCTTAGCCAAACCAAACCGGAGTGATGGAACATCAATACAAAGAAATGGACCCTAGGACACCAGGAAACAGACATCAGAATGGACACTTCTGCCAAAACGGCCTCATTAAGGAGCATATATTATCTAGGATTAACATTTGATTTCATAGAGAATATCAGAAAGCAAATGCACTGTGTAATGCAGAAAAATTCTGACTATCATGGGAGTATCAACATTGACTCAATAGTTACTACAGCAAAAATAACTCCTGTTTGTAACTACTTGAGATTTCTCAAGCCACTGAGAGGCAAAAAAAGTTTTATTTGGACAATGGCCAGGCCACACAGCTCATCCTCTTGCAAGACTAAACTGTTCCTTACCCTAAAAGCAGCCTCAACATGCAGCACAACTGGCTCTGGACACAGCTCCACATGACACTGCAGGTTACAGCTGATGACCCCAGGTTTGCTTCCAGAAATTGCCAGTTCAAATTCACAGCACTTATTCACATCTAGAAAAGAAAATATTAGGATGCTGTCTCACATTTTTGTGAAGAAATCACCTGCTGCAAGCATGTTACCAAAGCTTCTGGAATCAAATTAAGTCTCCTGCTGGCTCCAGTGGGCTGGGTATCAGGTATTTTTTCAGTTTGTATTATAGTGCTCTATATCTGTCATATATTGACATAATCAATTACTGTAATTTCTTTCATTAATTGCTGCTTGCAAGTCCCAGAAACTTTACCTATGACACCAGTATGAGGTTCAACTTCTATGATCTCGCGGGCCGTGATTGTCTCCCATGTGTACTTGATCAATGTTTTGCTGTTGTTCCACAGCTGAAACAATAAAAATCAATGAGACAATTCATACACTTTAAGCTTTCATAGCAACAAGTCAATCTGCTGAGAGCACTGATACACTGCAAACTAGGTTTTGTGAGTCATCATTTATTTAACACAGTGTCTCCTTCACATGGGTGAAGGTGTTCCCTCAAACCTGAAGAAAATCCATTAACAATTCATTCCAAGAACATTATCATATTTGAGACTCTTAAACTTTCCTCCCATTTTTCAAAAATGTAACAGGCTTTCTAAACTTAAACTGCAAATCTTTTGAGTGCAGCTCTTTTTTTTGCCAAAGGCTCTGTTTGTGAGGGAGATGTAAGCTCTTGAAATGTTTGGCCTGCTCTTCAGATCTACTCAAAACATTATTTCTTAATTACAGCAAATAACTTTGTTCTCTGAAGCACAATTATCTCTAAGCATAGTTCAAATTCTTATCTTTTTAAGACTGAAAAAAACAATTGGAAACTGCAAAGGATGTTGTTATATCATCAGTAAGTGGCTTAATTACGCCTATCACATGTGTAGCTCTACTGGATTACTGGGAAGTATGAAACAGCTGCTTTAAATTGAAAAAATAAGTTCTAGGAAGAGAAATCATAAAACCAAATGCTGATTAGCAGGATCTCTAAGAAAAAAATGGGAAAACCATTAACTGGGAAATGCCTTCCTGCCTGGCTCTTGCTAACAGGCCTATTTTTGTCAAGTGAGTCCAAGATCAAAAGGATCCTGATCTGTAGTGAAGAGGATGCTGTGTGAGTGGACAACTACATTCCCTGAATTCCCTGCCAGAATGGCCAAAAACAAATGACCAGAACCTGCAGGAAAGAATAACATCTAGTAAGCTGCAGCATATGTGACTTTTGTAGCTCTTCTGTGCTTCCTGTAGTTCTTTTCATGAACAGCGCCTCTGTTATGAACTAATTTAATCATCCATTGACTATTCCTCCCAGCTGGAAAACTTCTACACTACCGGAGTGACAAAGTGATAAGCAACAGGTTAGTGACCCAGAAAAACATTGAGAAAGGTCAAACTCTGTGGTAATCAAACTGGAGAGATGAAAAAGGAACAAAGGCTGCTGCCTGGAGTGTAAGGCTGAGCAGGCTGGGTAGGGCATTTCAGTGCAGACCCTCCTGGAGTCACGGCCCCCTTTAAAAACATATCAGAAAAACTAAATTAACACTGACTGTCTGATATCTTCTAATAACACCTATGACATCCAGTGACATAAAACACACGACAACAGTGAAGTCAAAAGCACACAAACCTTAAACGTCTTCTTGACATTTACACCAATGAAGTTTTCTCCAGGGACAATAATAGCATATGGTTCCAGAAGAAGATGAAAGGGTTCTGTTGATCCTTTAACTTCTATTTCCAACGCTATTACATCCTCTACTCTGCATTCTGGGATGTTTTGAAGCATCCCCTCTTCTACTAAACTTTGGGAGGAAAAATGGTAGAATCATTAACTATGTTAAGCTGGTGTTAAATTGGATCCTGTCTTTTAATTGCCAGATCAAAACTGATAACCATCGAAAGTGTCTCAAGTACAGACTGCCCCGTGTGCAATTAGCTCAGCTGGGGACAATTAAAAACTTCAGTATTCTTTAAGGTACTCTAGTTGTCCCAGTCTGTCCATGAACAAGTATTTAAGTCACAGACTGCTGAGACAAAGAGTAGTAACAGGAAACCCTGGAAAATAAGCAGACAAAATGACAGTATTATCTTTTTCCAACAGAGGAAAAGCTAGGGCCAGGCATGTGTCTGGGTATGGGGGAGGGTATCAGAGATGCTCTTTGTACCACAACTACTTGTGCAGATAATATTCTTTACACTTGTCAATCCACCATCACCAGAAAGAAGAAAAATCCCAGTAACTTAATGTCATAGCACAGATAAATTGTGGCTACATATTTATACTGGGAAATGTTTCTCAGCTTACCAAGGTGATTCTGGGATGTCCCTCAGTACCATCTGAATCACACTGTGATAACTCTTCAGCTGTACAGATGAAAGAGAAAAGGATTTTAGTGTCAAGTAATCAGTTATATGAAGATTAAAAGAAAGACAGAAAAGTGGTTTACATGTAAAGGATGAACGATCATCATCGAGTACTAAGCTCTGATAAACAATATTCGAACTCTAGTTACTAAAAGAAAACATGTTTGACTGCAAAACATTAAGCCAGATTCTGATCTCATGGTTAATGGTTCCAAGAAAAATACTCATTTTTGACATGCCTGTTATTATTTCCCTTGTATATTGCAGACTACACACAAGCATCTGCAAAGGCTCCCCAAATTAGTCTCAGTACTGCTGTATTAATTGAGAAGTTTCTTCTAACTGCTCCAGAATATTCAGCTTAATTGACCATCAATCTGATCTTGAGTAAGAAACATAACTTTTCCGTCATGGGAAGAGAATGCCTTCTGTATTCTAATGGAGGGGGGAAAAAGAGAAACACAGAAACAGGCCTTAAATCTGAAGGGCTATGCAAAAGCTTCATTTGTTTGCAGACAGATACTAATTTCAATGTATATTTTAATTCAGTATATATTCTGTTAACTAATTATTTTTAAAAAGCCACATAGTTTCTCTTCCATACATACTTGAGATATTTCTTATGTTTGTCAATCAACACATCATGGGACATTCCCACTCTTGGGCTTTCTTTGGATCAAGTTTCTCTAAATACAGTGAGCTCATGCTCCTTATTTACAGGGACAGGGGAGCAGAAATTGAGAGAACAGTCCCTGGGACAACTGCATTCCAACATCCTTGCATCCCTCTTTACCCACAGCTGCACGCAGCATTTCTCTGCCAAAGGCTCCTACTATCCCCTGAATTCACCACTCAGCTGTTCACAGGATCCATTTCAGGCCAAAAAAACTACAGCTGGAAACAGTTTAAATAATCATTGTTTGTTAACCAACTTATTTAGGCTGGAGTAGGTACAAGGCACATTCCTAAAGGAGAGGGGGGAGGGTCAGAAGCTGGTGGAGGAGCTGGTAGAGGGGTGAGGGTGGTAACTTCACCAGCCAGGACAGCTGCAGCTGTGAGGATGTGTCCACAATTTCAGTGTAAAATTCACTGTGTCCAGTCAGTCCCCAAAATTACATGAGATCAGAAATTGTCTCACATTTTGCAGTCAAAACATGTTTTCTTTCAGTAACTTTCTTCATTTTGAACACTGTTTATCAGAGCATAGTACCAGCTAATTAAATTTAATTTAGAAAAGTTGCACAGCAAGGATTTTATGACTTGCATGAAAATACACAGCTGGAGTTTGCAGATAGGAAAGAATCACAAGCAATACCTCCTGTGGAGTGTAAGTGAGAATAAACTCATGATCTGCACAGGGAAGCAAAACTCCCTGCTCAGGATTTAGGGAGAAAGCTGACTCTGTGTCTTGATTGTCTGTGACCTTTGTAAAGTCTGCAGTTTCTTCTGGTATTAGTGGTTTCAGATTAGGCTTTGTTATCTGCCAGAAGAAGGGAAGTTCTACATGGCTGCAAAGAAATCAATAAACAACAGAAAAGCTCTGATTAAAAAATCAGATATTTTTGAGTAAAATATATTAAGAAAATGTTCAGATCCTTTTTCCAGGTAGAAAATTCCTCTCTTTACAGATTACGGGGGCTTGACTTACCACTCTTTGTGAGCCACAAAGCTGCTGAGGCAGCAGAGAATGAGAGTATATAAATCATACAAAGAACATGCTAATACGTGAAAGTAAATTCTATAAATGTGTAAGATATCTTAACACTTTCTTGCCTTATTTGAACTTGTCGTGTAATCCAGCTTTTAGAAAACGCTACAATTCTTTCAAGGATCTGGGATGAACAGGACCGTTCCTGCTGACACCAGTACATTTGCCTTGGATCACTGCTGATGACCTACATCACATTCTGAATTTAATCCAAGTGCAAGATGTGGTCTTTAACATGTCAACAAACACAATGGCTCCAGTTAGAATTATAGCCATGGCTCTGCCACACTCTTTGCAATCCCGAAAACTTTGCTTAACTAGGTTGCTTCAGCAGAAGTGTATTCCATGGAATGTCTTCAGGGGTTTGAGAACCTTGCTCATGCTGACCTCAAAAATTCTGCCCTAGTAAGGGGGAGCAAGGACACTGGAATTTGAAAGTATCAGTGATAAAACTGGACATTTACAATTTCTTATATCACTTTCTGTAGCAGAAAGAAGATTTCTTCTTCCTGCTTCTGTGGAGTTTACTCTCAGCCTGGCCAGCTGTGTTTTATACAAGGGCTGACACCAGATGTGCAGGGACTGGTGTGGTGATTACAGCACAGAGAAAATGTGGAAATTGGCACAGTCACATCCTTTGTCAGTTTACAATATCCAGTTCATCAATCACACTTTCTTTACCCAAACATCAGCCTGTTCTGGCATTATGCATGTGTGATTTCCAGGCCACAAAACCAACTGCCAGACATTCACTGTAGCAAGTAGCAATTTACACTGATGTACCTAAAACCAGCACTGACCTCCTCACTGCTTTGATGGTCTGCAGCCTCTCACTGCTGCAATCATGCACGAGTGTTTTCTGTTAAAAGTCTGACTGATTTTGAGCAAAATCAGGATGCCATTATGTTCAGTGTGGTGTAATTGTCCATAAGGACACATTCCTTGACTTCAAATTGAATTTATATTTAAATCTGTTAGGACTCAATAGTAGGAACCATGTGAGAGTTTTAATGTGAGTTAATTACATTGGGCTCCCATTTTAATCAGTGGAGATCCGGTGCAGTCCAGGATGTACTATGACTTTTCTATGGGAGATGTCTACAGTTAGAATTGCATCCTTGGAAGCATCTCTTCCCTGCACTATGAAAGGAAAAGAGTGCTTAGCTCAGTTGCACAAGTGTATATAGCAGACATGTAAAGCTAGATAAATCTCACTGGGATCACCCTGTAAATATTTCCTGCAACCATCTGCATTTGTGAATCTTTGGTAGATTTACCTCTACTGAAGCAAATATATTGACCTTGGCTGATGGTTGCCATAATGTCTGATCTATGTACAATATTCCTTGAACCTTAATTACTAAACGATGGAGCAAAAAGAAGCAACAATTCTGCACAAAGTTTATCAGGGGCATGAAATCCCTACCAGTATGCCCAGACTGCAGAGCATTACTCTAATAGCAGCTACGTACGTGGAGTTCTTTATAACCAGTATCTTCTCCTCAGTGGCATGTGGGTTTTGGGGCTCAAATCGTATGAGATGCTGTGCTGTTACATGAGTGACTTCCCCCAGCTCAGGTTTGCTTTCTCCACCCGTGACAAACAAAAGCTCCAGAGCAACCAACTCTCCAACCCCTGGAAGAAATAATTAGGTATTGCTGTTTACCATCTGACTATTAACACAGCTCATATCATCAATAGCAAATGTCAGTAATGGCCATTACCGATTATATCTGGTGTTTCCTCAAGTTTCAGAACTGCAGTGTGTTGATTGTACAACATTTTCCTGACATTCCTTGTTTATCAGCATGTGTCAATAGAGACCTTCTGTTCATGAATTTCACAGATAGGGGTTTCAGGGCCACAGCCTCAGCTCACTTACATCAGCATCGTTTCACTGAAGTGAGCAGGGTGTTTACAGTGGCTGACAACGTGGCTCCCAGATGTTTTGAGCAGTATATTAAAATTAAAATAAGCAACAAATGAAGTATTAAAAAAAATCCAAAGTGAATACCTGTGATAAAGTGATTCAATAGACTAAAGTCAAACCTCGTGTTATAGCACTCACAGTTATGTTACAGCACAAGCACTAACATTTGCAAGAATTTGAACTGGTTTCATTACCTCTCCTGAACACCCTCATCTAAGATGTACCCCAAATGTGGTTCATTTCTGCCCTGTTGCACCTGATGTTTCATAGTTTGTCAAGTTATCTTATTGGTAGAAAAGTAAAAGAGATGAGCTGCACCTGGCAACTGGTTTTCTTTTCTGCGAGTTGGTGACATTTTATACTTGGATTTTTGGCTACCAAAGGTTAAGAGATCAATGTTTTCTGAATCCAATGTATTCCATGCACTGGGAAGGAGCAGTAATAACAATACCAAAAAAATGCCATCAGGGGACACAGTATTTGCTTAATCCAATGACATAAAATGTTACCATCACTTCAGGCCATCAACCAGCACTCACATTATCTGAATATCTACGGAATCAGAAAGGTGCTAGAAACAAACCTGTGACTGTAACTTTATTGATTGGATAATTGTCACACAAAATGGTGAATGTTTGCTGTGAGGCTTCTGGCAAATAAGGAAAAAACACTACCTGAAAGAGAGAAGGGAAATAGCAAGGTGTGTAACTGATTTCTCTCCCTTAAGTAACACACTTCAATTTGCAAATATTCCCTGAAGGACAGTTCTAGTGATTAATAATTAAAACTTACACTTGCATGAAACAGTCAGAGTCATTTTTCACTCACACAAACCCAAAATGGCAAGGTCTGGCCAGATCTTCTGAAATGATCTTGTTTGTTAATTTATCTGGTAAAGTAAAAAAACTTCCTATAGCATTTGGCACTAACCTCTACTGTTGCATTCTGCCCTGGAGCTAGCTCCAAAACAGCAGGCTGGATCCCAAAAGGGTCCTGTATCACAAAATCAGCAGTGACAGCCACCTAAGGTATTAAAAAAAAAAATTAATAAATTTAATTGATCAGGTTGTTGTGTTTAAAATATAGGGTTACCTGAAACAGGCAGTATATTACTACATCACTGTTTTACATCTTACCATACTTTTTTTCACACATCTCAAAAGAACGTGGCTCATAAATATGGCTTAATTAGAAAAAAAAATATACTCCCTGCTTTATAATGACCTTGTTGAAAGCAGGAGGGAAAGTGCAGTCTCTGAAGACAAATGACAGTGTCAGAAGCCCTAATATTCATTTCCTTTCATAGAACAACTCTGCCTGAGAGAGGGGCTCTGTCTGTTTCTCCATGCTTAAAACTGAGTTGAAACGCTAAAGTCTCTGAAGGGACAACCAGGCCCATCTGCTTTTTCTCCAGCACCAAAATGGCCAGTCTACCTGTCCCATTTTAATTCCTTTGTCCATCACACTTAGGCCCTGGTTTGTGACGGGAAGCTAAAGACAGAGCAGGGCTGGAATGGATTGCTGTGTCTCAGCAAGGTCAGTAAGGGATATCTTTGGTTAGGAGGAAGAGGAAATTACCTCAAGCAATGCTAGAACTGACAGCACTTCTATTTGCTTTAAGGGCAAGGTTGAAGTTTGAGCCAGTTTTCCTTTCCCTCATCTATGCCTCAGTTCACCTCTCCCCTGAGCAAGACAACCCCTTTCAAAAGCAAGCTAGAGCACAAGAAGAAGGCACAAACATCCAGGGACATTGAGGATAAAGGTGAATTCCTGAAGGAATGGCACAATGCAGATGTCTCCAGCAAGGCCTTATGACTTCTGTGCTAATACACCACGCCTGGCTCAAAAGGCCTTCACACCAGGGCACCTGCACCACGCTGTGTCCAGTACTTCCCTTTTAATCACTCACCCCGGAATCAGGAGCTGGACAGGCTTTCTCTGGCATTATAGAGAACTTGCCAGTCCTAACTCCCTCATTTCTGCACAAAGTTGCTGTTGTTTTTATTCCTCCAACAAGGCAGGCACCACAGTCTATAATGTCAGGCACTGCAATGAGTAACACAGAAAATCAGACTCCAGAGACAGCAAAGGCTGCTGATTAAATAACTCTTTACAGACATTACTGCATGTGAATGTGCCAGGTTTTGCAATCCTAAACCCCCTCAAATTCTTTCCATTTGGAAGTTGGACAGCGAGAGATGTCTATTTCTACATTCATCTTACAATTTAATGATGTAAGATGATCTTTCCTCCTTAAAGATCATTGAATGATAAAAAGTAAGATGATTTTTTAAGAAAAGCTCAGTATAACAAGGAAGGTGAATTTACAAAAAATCAAAGGAAATTTTTGCAGAAGTAATCCTGTTTGTTATGGTTGAGGTTACATATCTGAGAGGTGCAGGTATACCATATCCATATATAATTAATTTCACACTCCATGAATATTAATCAATAGCATCAAATAGTTATAATTAAATCATAATTCTGTAATATTTAGAATTAGTAATTACAATTGGGAGTTCAGGAATCAACAAAACACAAACCTAGAAATGTGGCTCCTACTCACTCCTCTGATACAGAGGAAAAAAAGAGCCTAAGATGGCAAGAACAAATAATTGACGAAAAATTCAACAGGATTACATTTTAGTAATTAATAAATCTATGATGAGTGAAAACGAGATAGATATCAAAATGCAGAAACTGCACTGCCAATTTTTTCCACATTTGTTTTGTGACACAAAATTAAAGACAGTCAAATTAAAAAAAAAAAGTCTGCTTAACTTTAGAGAAATTTAGTATTTGGACACTACTGACATGTTAATACTGGAAGTGATACTTTAGCTTGGACTGGGATGACAAAAGGTTCTGATACTTGACTCTCCACTAATATTTGATCTTCATAATCTCCCAGATATTCAGGAATAAACTGGACTGTATACTGGCATGCCATTCCAGGAGCAATCATTCCTCCCTTTCCTGGATATTTTCCTTGGGGAGGAAAATAAAAAAAAAAAAAAAAAGGCAGAAAATTAAAAAAAAAATTAAAACCTCCCCAAATTGGCAGGAGTATTTATGATCACATCTTCCTCTGGAAAGGTGCCTGTAAACTCCCCCCATTTATTGCCTAAATCAAGCTGATAAAAAGGGATGAGCACAAGAGGCCTGGCAGTGCAATCTGGGAATGTGCAAATGTTCCAAGGAGCTCAAAGATTGCTTTGTCTGAAATGTGCTCCTCATAAACACAGAAAACAGTGAGGAGAAGCTTAGAGACACGACTCAGTTTTGCTTTACCACAAGACAAAAGGGCTTACATGGAGGCATCTAACTTCTTCTAAATAGTCTTCCAGTTCCTGGGGTATCACAATCTCCTCCGGCAATCTATCCCAGTGTCTGGCTACCCTACTGTAGGAAAGATAATTTTCTTGACTTTCCTCTAACCTATCCTTCTTTACTGCAGTGTGTTATTTCTTGCCCTCTCCTCCTAATTTCTTCAGTGGAAACTATATCTGTTCCTAGATGAATTTTGGGTAAGACTCGATATAGGTATTCCACAGATACATTTCAATCTAACATCAAACACTTTAATTTAGTCTTCTTGAATTCCTCATCAGACCATTTCAATCTGCTTATGAGTTGCATGTGAATGGTCCTAAGTCAGCCTTCAATAAAGAACTGAGCACTATGTATAACAGAACCAAACAGAACATCTCTGAAAAATCTTTGTTAGAGCAGGCAAATTAGATTTTTTACGTGCTAACATTTTAAAGGCAGAAGAAGAACCCTTACCTGGCCAAATGAAAAATACTGAAGTAGAAGGGGGGATAAGTCTTACATGTTGACCTGTTGAAGTGATGTTCCGTAGCTCTACAGTCATCTTCATTTAAAAAGAAAATAAAATGCTCCATTGTATTTATCATCACTCATTAAAATACTTGCAATTCCCTGGTACTACTAATACTGCTAGGAGTAACTACTTCATCACCACAACCAACCCCAAAATCCCAGTTTATTCAATAGAGGCTGAATCAGATAGTACCAAAACAAAGCAGAAACTGAGAAGAGCCCATTTAGTCTTCACTGGTTTGTGTGTCATTGGCAGGTGTGAAGGAGTATCTTCAAGGAAGTTAAAGGGTCATAAATTCAATATACAGAAGAAACTCAGACTTTAATTAAAACAGAAAGGCTACAGATTGGGTGAAATATGTAGACCATGATAGGACATAATTCTCCAGGGAGGTAGAATTAACTCTCTAAAAAGAACCTTCTCACCTCATAAACCTGCCCAGCTTTATCATATGAAAACAGGACAGAAGGTGGATTGGCAAGAAACACAGGAACAAATGAGGTATCACTGAAAGATAAAAAAAAGGAGACATTCTCTTCCTGCCTAGTTCTCGAAATACTGATAAAATGAGAAATTGCAAAATGTCTTCTTTGGCAAAAACAAAATATCATACAGACATACTTTGTTATTAAGGGACTGTATAAGAAATTTAGCTCAAAATATCTCTGGGTAAATCCACAGCAATTCTATAGTGGAGCTCTGTGTGCTCCAGCTCAGAATCCAGGAACTGTACACACCGCATACCCTTTGGTATCTTCTGCTTTTCTTCTGGCTATGATTTCTTCCACTTTTTCTTGAGAAATTACAAGAGATTTGCCTCCATGCAGAGTATTGGGTGGGAAAAAGCGTGGGTTCTTCAAGTAATTCTGTTTTTTCTCAAGTCTGGCGAGGCACTCGCTTATTTCCTCTGCTTTCCAGGACTTACTCTCTTTCGTGGCTCGTTTCTGTGAGGCTTTAGTATTCTTTGAAAAACAAGAGTGCATTGTGCAACATTAAACACAGTGATTTTGAGCATGATGAAAAAGGGAGCTGCACGTGTCTAACTAAAGCTACACAGCAATGAAAATTTATATATAAAATACAGTGTTTCTCCTTTTTTAACAGAGTAAATAAATTAAGTACTGGAGTCAAATCAACAACGGGTTGATAGTCACCCTTTGTTGCAGAAACAGCAATGGGCCTTACAGATCAGACAGACTAAAATAAACTTGTAAAATGTACCTTACTCATGGTTTTAGCCTCGAGGCTGGAGTCCGGAGTTGAGGACAGAGTTGAAGACACGCTTGTCACACTGCCAGGCAGGTAGATACTCTCGTCCAGTGAAAAAGCACGTTGTTTACGTGTCCCTTTCAGGTATCCAGGTTCTGATGCTCCTGCAATTCAAAGACAAAAATTAATTCTGTAAGAGAAAAACATGAATGATAAGCATGAATAAGAATGATAAACATGAAAACACGATCTAGTCTAAGCATAGGTATATGAGTTTATTTTAAGTCTTGTTGATAGCAAAAAATACTTTAAATCCTCTAGAACTGAATTTACATTTATAACTTACTTTGTACAAACAAAGCTGAGTGCTTTAATAAGAAAGCTTTTAGAAGCACTAATTAAACAGGCTGTATACAGTTATATTACTCCCAGAAAGATATGTTAACTTTACAAGTGAGTGCGGCTTACAATGCCCTGTTCAGTTCACAAAAAGATCTATATGATGGACTTCTGACAGTCAGAAAATTGACAAAAACAAGATATACCACCCAGTCCCATGTTCCTATGGTTAGACAGCAAAACTGCCACCAACTTTAAAAGGTGAGTTTTTTCACTTTGGAACACCAAATCTTGAAATCTGTGACTAAGTTGATTACTCTGAAACGTTTCTTTTGGCTTGACTGAAAAAATTAATTTCAATGATCCTAAAACCTTTCATCTTGATTTAGACATAAATAAAAGAAGTAAAGAAGTCTTGACATTGTCCAGAATATTTTTCTTACTGATAGTCATGTGCAAATAAAACGGATACATTTCCAGAACTGGAAAATTTTAAACCCTAAATAAAGAATACAATTTCATTTCACTGAAAATAGTTTTTACTTTAATGTAACCACTTCCTTTCACTGCATACAAGATGTAGTTGCAACTTTTGTGCTAATGAAATCGGATAGAGATAGAACACTCAGAGTTTTTGTGTGAGATGGAAAGAACTGTAAACAAATGTGCAACAATCATTAAATGTCATACTGAAGAACATCTAAACTCAGTAGTTTTGCATTTATCAATTATACTTTGAAAATGTGCCCTTAGTGGAATTTTATGCTTAAAATACTAGAGTCCCTTCTGCTTTGGCAGAAAACTATACAAATATACTCAGATCTGCTACATCCTCCAATAGTTCAATTATAAAGCGTTCTAAAAAGTCTAAATTACTTTCTGCTTTAAAAGTTACCTTTTGGTGCTTTAGCAAGAGGTAGTTTCTCAGTGATGTAATCCTCAGGACAGATTAAATTATTTTTTCTGAGAAGTTCGTTATCCACAATCCACCGGAAAGAGGATGCCACTGCAACAGTAAAGCCAACAAACAAAAGACAATCAAAAAAAGCCAAATATTAGCCCCTTGAAACACATTATCTTGATCAATCCAAAGTAATGTTTTTACACCTCATCCCTGTCAGGTAATATTTTTTTATAGAGATACAATCTGGTATTTTAATCCCAAGACTTGGACATGCGTCTCCACAATTCTAAATTCAGTTCAAACCCAGCTGAGCATCTACTGGAGAAACATTTAATCCATTTGTTGCTGCTATATATCAAGGTATGTGTGCTTGTAATATTTAGGTGGTAACACTTCAATTTCAAATTTAATACCTTGAACATGACCTGGTTGTTTAGTTTCTCAGTGTTAAATAGATGTTACTCTACTTGAACCTCAGCACAAAGTCCTTCCAAGTTGCTCTGTTGATGTAAAGACCACTGCAAACTGGTCTCCAGGTACCATAAGCATGTCCTGGGGGGCAACATTCCAGAATCCTCACCTGGTGGCAGCCCCATTTTGTGGAAATCTTCCCCTGCATCAGCCTTCATCAGATTTAGAACCCTTTCTTCTTCAGCTTTTGCTTGGGCCTGGGCCTGAATGATCTCCTCTTCTGCTTTGTCAGCTTCCATCAGTCGGCTCTTATACTCAGCAAGAAGCTGCCACGGGCATGGGTGAATAAAGAGAAATCTGAGCTGTTACAGGTAGATGTTTTCTATTTGTCTTTGAGAGGTAGACAGAGATAGATTGGTAAAACATCACTACAAGCATCAACTGGCCTGCTAAAACAGTCATTCCATGATGACACAAAACAGAAAAAAATACCTGTGGCTCAAATCATCCAGCATCAGCCTCTACTTTTATACATTGACAACAGCTACTGGGGTGATGACAAGATAAGAAACCTAGGGCACTGATCAGCAGGTATAGGGAAAAGTTTTCAGCCAGTACAATAGGCATTTAAAGGGCTACTGCTTTTACTGGTTGTGCTCTGTGTCTGAAAAGCCAACTAGAGATAACAACATCATGAAGGATCATGTGAATATTAACTTACATGAAAGGTTCTGTGGGAAACTGTGCTCAAGTAAATTTCCATTAAAATGTCAATTGTAGGATCAACACCTGCCTTTTAATTTTATTTTACAGAAGATCTAAGTAGCAACTAAAGAGCTCCAAACTCTGACTTGGTTTGGACTTGTACCTTCTCTAGCTCATCTGTATAACTGTCTTGATAAACACTGTCTTCTCCTTGGGACTCAATCCAATTTGTTGCCATGTCCACCTCAGAAACATCACCAGTGTACAGGTCCTTAAAGGCGCTGGCCAGCACATGGGAGATGTCCTGGGGAAAGAAAATGAGGATGTTTAGTGCTTAAAGCCTGAGGCAGAATGGGAAGAGATCACTGAGTGCATGCAAACGGCTGGAATGAGCAAATGGGAAAAGGTACCTGGGAAAGGGATGTGTGTGCATGACCACTGAGGTGTGGATGTCTGTGAGTGTGTGTTGTGATCAGTGTGTCCGTGCTGGCTGGCTGGACGTGTAGGTGATGGTCATGGACACGGTTCTCTGTGTGCACAGTGTGTGTGATGGTTTGTGCAGGGATGGAGCTGTGCGGGGCTGTGTGAGCGGGAAGTGTGTGTGTGAGGGAGACACAAGCACTGTACAGGGGATGTGTGTGTGTGTGTGTGTGTGTGTGTGTGTGTGTGCGTGAGTCCTTGTGCAGGGTGTGTGTATGTGCCCCAGGGTGTGTGCAGGGGTGTCTGCGTGTGTGAGGCTGTTTCTTTGGGGGTCTGTATGCGCAGGGATGTGAGAGGCTGTTTGCAGCAGGGTCTGGGTGAGGCTGTGGGTATGTGGGTGTGTGTTTGTGAGGCTGTTCATGGCGGGGATCTGAGTGTGAAGCTGATTGCAGGGTGGTCTGTGAGTGCTGGTGGGTCTGAGTGTGATGCTGTTTACAGGGGGGGTCTGTGTGTGCAGGTGTGTCTGTAAGGCTGTTTGCAATGGGGATCTCTGCGTGTGAGGCTGATTGCAGTGGGGTCTCTGTGTGCAGGGGGGTCTGTGTGTGTGTGGGCCTGTGTGTCCCAAGGGTAAGCGCAGGCCTGCGTGTTTGTGAGGCTGTTTGCAGGGTCTGCGTGTAAGGCTGTGATGCTATTTGGGGCTATGCTATTTGTGCCCGTCCTGCCCAGCCCCGCTGCGTTACCTGCGGATTGGGGCTGGGGCTTCCCTCAGCCATGTCCAGCTCGGCGCTGGGCTCCTCTGGGCTGGGGCTCCCCTCAGCCATGTCCAGCTCGGCGCTGTGATCCGGTGTGTCGACGCTGGGGCTCCCCTCCGCCACGGCCGGCCCGGGCTCCCCTCAGCCTCCCGCCGCCGCCGTTGCCGAGTGACCGAGCGGGCGGGCAGGGCGCGGTAATGGCGGTGCCCCCCTTCCCCTTCCCGGGCGCCATCTCCCCTC